>PVJA010007324.1:0-69101 GCA_004027025.1 Myocastor coypus | reverse complement strand
TTTTTTTTTTTTTTTCTAAGCCACATCAATAGGGAGGTGGGTCATGCCCACACACTGCACTCTATAGAATGACTGTGAGGACAATATGCAATATGTCAACTTTCAAAGAAAAGAAAGGGAAAAAGAAAAAGAAAAGTAATGTTGATTTAGAAAGGTTAATGTTTAATTGTTTGATCTATCTTATATACCTATATGTATTAATCTAAACTGATCTGATGATGAAAATATGTAATATAACCATTGTTAAATTTAAACAATAAAAAAATTGAAACTCAAAAAAAAAATACAGTAAGATAAAAAAAAAGAAAAGACCAAAAACAAACAAGGCAACTAGAGCAGGCCTGGCACCCCTGACACTCCAGGGTGACCCGGAGCCCTGACTTCTACTTGTATTTCTATGTGTCATAGGTTTTCTGGAGGCCTAATAAAGAGATACGAAAGATACTTTATTTACTCCAAAGACATGGAGAAGATTGAGGGCAGATGGGGCAGGTGGATGCTCTGACCTGAGACAAAGAAAACTAAGGCTTTTAGGGACTTTTGCCAGGGGTGGAGCTTGGGGGTGATGTATAGAAATATCTGAGGAGCTCATTGGAGTCTGCCTTGTGGTTGCAGGAAAGGTGAAAGGAAATTGCACCTTGGGCTGGGTTGGAGGAAGAGGAGGGCTGTAGCCTCTGAGAAGATAAGTTGTTGTTTTAAGGGCTTCAGCCATATTTGATGACCACTGTAATAGTCCAGCAATTTATACTAGGGCCAGAACCTATCAGTATGCACATAAATTACTTCAAAATATCAAGTGCCCAATTTTCCTTCCTTTTCTTTTCCAATTTATGGGTTCAAAAGTATACAGGAATCAACAAGGTATGCATATCAGTCACACACAGGCTATGAGGCATTTGCATATTAAAAATACTATTATACTCTAAGGATGAAAACAAAACGTACATGGGAGCATAATTCTGGTTCTTTAGATCACTATGTGGTTCTAGGTAATGCCTTTGGTGACAGTGGAAATCTTAAATATAACAATAGCCTCATATGCTGAATTTACAGTGTTTTTATATATTTATGCTAATAATAATTTATCATATTTTACAATGTTTGAACATGAAATATACAATTCAAGATTTGTTTTCAAATCTGTTTTCTGCTGAAGCATTTTATTGCAAATCCTACTGCTGTCGTTTTAGCAGAAGTTTCTCTTAAATTAAATAAAAAATAATCTACCCCATTTAAAAAAAGAAGTAATGTTTACATGCGATTATGAGAATGGATATTCAGTGCAATCGCCTGAATAAGAGACAGCGATATAAAGATCAACACAAAAGTTACTTCATCTCATCAATTCCAGTTAATATGCTAGCAAATTTTTTTTCCAATATTTTTCTTGAGTTTTCTTGTGTGTATAGCTAATGTAATTTTATAGTTTTTTAAATGCATTTAAGATAGGGCATACAGGGTCTATAGGGTCTCACTATGTAGACTGGACTCATAGTGATCCTTCTGTTTTCAACCTACCAATGTGCTGGGATTACAGATAGGTGCTCCCACACTCAGTTTCAATCACCTTCTCAGTGTACCCTGGGGTCAAGGCCAGCATGGCATGCTGGGAATTGAACCTTGGTCATTGCAATAGTTTTAAAATCCATTCTCTTTCTTGGAAAGCAGTGTGGAGACTCCTTAAAAAGCTAGAAATGGAAATCCCATTCAATCTAGCTATCCCTCTACTGGGAATTTTCCCAGAACTGAAAACATCATATCATAGTGATATCTGTGCACCTTTGTTTATAGCAGCATAATTTGTGGTAGCCAAACAACCAAAATGCCCATCATCTGAAGAATGGTTGAAAAGGATGTGGTATTTTTAGACAATGGAATATTATTCAGCTCTAAGGAATGATAAACTAGAAGACTTCATATACAAATGCACGTATCTTGAAGATATACTCACAAATGAAATAAACCAGACCTCCATGTGTAAATATTGTATAGTCTCCTTAGTGTAAGAACTCAAAAGAAGAAATAAAGATGGAAAGGGATAACACAGCTGAATGGAAACCAAGGACTTAAGCATTAAACAACAAAGTGACTGCAAACAGAAGAGATAGGAAACATGGCAGGAGCAAAACCATACATTTATATATACAGGATGAATTAGATAATGGTTCTAAGAACCACCAAAATATTTTTCACACTGAGGGTAGCAGTGGGTAATACCAAAATTATTCTTGGAATGCCTATCATTCTTGTTTTTTAGATAAGAATGCTTATATTACTTATAATGTAATTTCAGTTACTACTATACTCTCACAAGTAAATGATTGGTTTACAAGAAAACAAAAAAGGGTATTAAATGAGAGTAAGAGACTAGAAAAAAATGCCATAGGCTTGATCAGCTACAGTTTTATATATGCTTAGATTTCTAAATGTTTGTGTAAAAATGCATAACTGCTTTTATCACACTGTATAGGAATTTATTAGAATATCAATGATTGATGGAAAAACACCGATTCCAAGTTAAGTGTAAGATGTTTGATATTTAGAAAGGCAGTGATGTTAAGCTCAAGCACCTATATTATAGAGTAATAGTATCATGAAGTTTCTCTTCTGGAGGGTTAAGAATGTAAGTTTACAGATGAAAAATTAGAGAAAAAGAAGGACTACAAGGATAGCCAATATTTTGGCCCTAACCCTTCAAGGTCAATGAGGACCCAGGGCATAAGAGAATCTGTGCTATAACATCCTATAACTCAGTGGTTTCCAAAAAATTATGTTCAAAGAGATTATGGGACCACAGAGGAAAGGGATTGATGATGTATAGTGTGCCTAAGGAGAGTCACCTAGAGAGAACACATTCTCTCAGGCTTTCACAGAGAGCAAAGTGGTCAAGCAATGGCTGTGACTCATCCAGATGGCTGACACTGACAACAGATCTACAAAGCACTGTACATGGTTTCAAAGTAAATCCTGAGGGAATCTGACTGACCTTGGGAGATACAAAACTTACATGTTTTGTTATGCAGGTTTTGCTTTAACTTGCCCTTAATCACCCAGCAGAAAAGTTTAACCACGAGGCATAAAACATAAAGCTAGATTAGTATGCTGAGCTATAAAAGGCTTAAATCAACAGCTTCCAACATTGTTAGTTCTGCCAATAATCCACTGTGATTATGGAATACTGGACTATATGTATAACCAGTTTCTCTTAGTTCAGTGAGAAGAAATTTTTGTGCCAATATTGATTAGAAAAATTATCATATGGGAGGCTGAGGCAGGAGAATCGGTGTGAGTTCGAGACCAGCCTAGGCTACAAAAGTGAGTGCAAGGCCAGTCTGAACTGCATAGTGAGACTGTCTCAAAAAGACAAAAAAAAAAAAAAAAAAAGAAAAAAAAAATTATCATGTCTATACTCTGTGTTCTGTATAACTACTATTAGGACAACAATATGCACTGTATCAATTATTGGGAATGTACTACTATGGTGTTTTCGAAAATGTCATATTGTTGTTTCTTATTAAAAGAAAAAAAAATCATTCTCTTAATATTATATGAAAAGCATTTCATCCTGGATACATAATCTTCTGTCATGTGTATGAACCATAATGTGTTTAATCATCCATTTATTACTAGATCTTTAGATTATCTCAGGACATAATTCTACAATAAATCATGGTGATTTCTTTTTTTTTTTTTTGTCTTTTTGAGATAGGGTCTCGCTATGCAGTTGAGGCTGGTCCTGAGCTCACTTTTGTAGCCCAGGCTGGTCTCGAACTCGCACCAATCCTCCTGCCTCAGCCTCCCGAGTGCTAGGATTATAGGCGTGCGCCACCACGCCCGGCTAATCATGGTGATTTCACTATCCATTCTGGCTAACATATTTCCTCCCTCTCTTTACAATTTTCAAATTATTTCTAGGTGAACCATTGTATTGAGTTTGGCTTCTGTTGGTGTGTGTGTGTGTGTGTGTGTGTGTGTGTGTGTGTGTGTAACCAGGGACTGAACTCAGGACCTTGCACTAGTCAGGCAGGCACTTATGCCCCTGAGCTGTCTCCCCAGCCCCCTAGTTTGGCTTCTAATGTAAGACATCTTAAGTTTTTTGTTTGAGAGTGAAAAGATATAAATTAATTTCTGAGGGTAGAGATAATTTAAGAGATTTATACCCGTACTCTTTGATGTGGTGTCAAAGTGTTTGATTATCAACAAAATAACTGAACATTGCCTAGGCTAGAGACGGTTGTATAGAACATCAAAGGCTGCTGCATTAGAGGTGGAAGGTATACAGCTTGAAACCTTGGCCCCTATACTAGATGCTCACGCAAATGGGGCCAAATGATGCTAACTGGACTTCTGAGAAATGAGGAGCAAACTGAGAAGCAACCCAAGTATCTTTCAGCAAGCTGTCATCTCATTATATTGCACTCTAAGCTACCTGATTCTCCAAATGAAGATTGCATTTTAGAATCACAAAGTGCAAAAATGATTTTGTACTTTGAACACATTTGAGTCATTCCATAACTATTTGCAAAATCTCAAGCGTGCAGTAGCAGGAAAAAGGAAAAGGCTGCCACTAAGCAAGCCCAAGGGAAATGTAGTGAACCTGCAAGGCTATCGGGATGCACAGGTAGTTTCTACATTTATTTTTCAAGTATAACGTGCCCATCTATTTTCAAAGTGACTACGGTATTATGGTTCTCACATTTAATGACACAAATTTAATGTACAGGAAAAATCTGCAAGGAAGCTGTCACCATTATGAAAATAGAACAAACCACTTATTGCTCTAAATGCACTGTTTCTCAAACAGGTAATTGCTCCACTTTAGGTTAATATTCTGCAAGAAGGACTCTTTGGACTCTTGCAGCCGTGCTGGGAAGTAGGTAAGGGCCCATTCACTAACTCCTGGGACAGGATTTTGCCATTGCCCAAGGAGGGGCACAATCCTAGAATAACCTTGAGGAGAGAGTCTACATTTGCCTTTGCTGGGAAAAATCAAACTTGGGAGTAAGCTAGCCTTCTTTTCTTAATAGTGAAACCACCAAACACAACAATTATGCAAAGAACAATGATAATAATAACAAAAATACCCCAGAGGGACTGATGGCCACAACTCAGAAACAAAAAAATCTCATTTTTAGTTTAGATCTCTTTAAAAAAGAGCAAAGATGATGCCCCTATATAAACATGGCAGGTATATTTATGTTTATAACATAAGCTTATTTCATTTTAGAGCTTAGTCTGTTAAGAAATTAAAATAATTTTTTACAAAAATAATGGATGGCAAGTTACAGAGAGACAGGATTCCTATGGAGCCTGTGTAATCCTATGAGCCTCCTGGACCTCATATAGAGTGCATTTTCGGAATCACTGCCCCTCTTTGGCAGATATTCAATTTAGGCGGCTTCCGGCTCTAAAGTGCTGACATGCAATGGATTCACAGTGTAACTATAGAATTGTTTTAGGGTATGAATTTGGTTCCCTCTAAGAACCTTCTTCCAGCTGTGCAACAAATTAAATCTACGTGGGTAACTGTTTCCAACATATGCTAATAGGTCTTAATTTGTCTCAATGATTTGGCTATAGGCTGCTGCCTCTGCTTGTACTTAAGACTCAGCTGGCCAGAAAAGGCTTCATAATAATTCAATTTCTAGGTGGGAATACATTAAACAAATGCCTGCCGAGTAGCTGTCCAGCTCCCCTCAGCTGGAGCACAGCAACTGTCTTGTAGGCACCTGCGGGAGAAACCCGATTTCCCATTCTTTTCACCTGCCTCACTCCTCCCGTTTTCCTGGATGCTTTGGAAATTGACTTACATCAACAGTCACACTTGTCTCACACTACCATTTCTGCTCTGCCTCTCTAGTCATTGTGACATGAGGCAGAGAAGCTGCCCAGCTCTTGGCTGATTTGTAAGGTGTTAGAGGGGATAAGGGCAGTGACCATGGTAGAGAGAGGCGACACAGCTGGAAAACACAGCTTACTATTCAAAGCCCTGTAGCACTGGAACATTACAGAACTTGGCAACTATAAAGTACCTATACGGATGGGCTAAACACCCTACTGTGGATGCTGCTGCTGGTGGTGGTGGCAGTTGTTGCAACAGACACTCCTTTGAACAGTGACTACATGTTAGCCATGTAAATCCCATTTAATTCCCATTTTAGCCCTGCGAGGCCTGTTTTACAGAGAAAGCTGTAGCTCAGAAAGGCTGCATAATTTACCCTAATCAGAAAGCTGGGGGTGGAAATAAGTGTTTGAGCTAGGATCGCCACACAGTTTGGGCGCCACTCGTCCTATTCTTCACCACTCTGCCATACTGGCATCTCCTATGTGCTACCAAGTTCTACACTGGCACTGCCCAACAGAACTTCCTGTGATACAGACACGTCTCATAGTTTATTTGGGTTGTCAGTCGAGAGAGCCACAGGCTACATAAGGAAGCCTTAAGTGAGCACTAAAGAGGTGGCTAGTATGACCGAAGGATTACATTTGTCTAATTTCAATTAATCTCAGTTTAAGCAGCCATATGTAGCTAAGAGCTATCCCATTAGACAGCATAATCTCCAGACCTTGCCAAAGCGCTTAGAATTTAGTGGGTGCTCACCAACGCCGAATGGACAAACCCCAGCTTGACTCCACTCTGAAATTCAGTGTGACCTCTTGACTCTGCCAACAGTGGGTCAAAGGAGAGAAGGATGATAAAGCAGTCTCCTGGCCCGTGGTCCCAGATTACCCCAGGGCCTGAAGCCTATTCTTCTTTGGATCTCTGGTGCATTAAATAAAGTGCTCTACAAATATTTGTGCTCTGAGCTTCCCATATGACAGGAAGAGCTGCACTTTTTATAGGTTTTCCTGCCCTTAATGACTGAACCCACTTTAAAGGTTCATTTGTGTGTCAGAAATGTGGAACTCAGCAAGTAGTCTCCTTAGAAGCACCATTTAAACAGTGGTTTGGTTAGAGTCCCAGGGTAGCCAACCAAGCACTGATCATCCATAAAAGCCCTGCATGTGGGCATTTTTAGCACCTTGGTGTCCCTCAACTAGTTTTTCATTGTTGTGTATCCCCTCCCCTAGAGACTTTTAGAGCCTCACGAAATTTTAATACCACAAACTGTTTATATACTAAGTATATGTGCTTTATGTTATGAGAATAAAATACCCTCTCTCTGCCTATCAGCTTTTGCTGCCTTGAGGGTGATGCTGGCACCGTTAGGAACTCAGGGTCCATGGTGTGCCCTGAAAACCCTGAAGACAGCATCTCTTTATTACGTACTGGGGGGAGTCAGGCAAGATGCCCACTTTAGCCTCACTGGGTGAACTATCACCACGCTTTATCTTGGGTTAGCATCCCCCTGGCTTTCTGGGTCTATGGCCTGATATCTGGCAAAGCCTGAGAGACCACTTCTCTTTACAATCCACTCCCCCAACTCATTGCTCCCGGAATCAGATCCTGTCCTATGTGAGCTATTATCCTATGATCCTATGAGATGGGACAAAGTGGTACAACAAGATTTGCACAAAAATCAACAGAGATATTGAAAGATTTTACAGCCACTGAACAGTAATCCTGTATAAAAGGTTAGGATGGTATTTTGCATGTTTTAAAATAATTGTCCTACTAATTCACTTTTTAAATAGGTAATAATAGTTATTGATCTGTGAGATTTTGGAAATTTTTAAAACTGAAGTTGCCCATGCAGTTGAAAAGCTAGCCCTGTGATGCCCTGGGGTGTGGCATTCCGAACAGATTGAAGTGTCACCGGGAGAAGGCGATTGGGGGTGACTTGCTGGAGCAGGAGGTCCCTGAATTAGGCAGAAAAAATGCACAGAATTCTAGCTCCAGCAGGGCCAGCATCGTCCTTTACATTAGGAGCAGTGTTGAGGCTGACCTCTGCCCTTGAAACAGAGATCAGATCCAAGCTTGTCTTGGATAGGGGTACCTGACAGCTCCTAATTTTAGGGACAAAAACGTTTACTTTCTTCACTTCAGGAGGAGGCTCTAACAGCCCAGATACTGGCTCCTGGCCAGAGCGGCAGTCACCTGAACTTTTTATGAAAGCACTACAAAGGAAGCAATGCTGGGGCTAAACCATAGCATGTTTTATAAATAAACATCTGAGGGTAAAAGATCCTTCAGAGAGCTCTCTGACAAAGCCACCACCTCCCAGGGAACAAAGTCCTCATGACAATCTCTCTCCCCCTTGTAGTTAAGGTGTGAAATTTGACTCTGTTAGGGTAATGTTTCTCAGTCTGCTATTTGACTGCTCTTCTCAGTTCTGAATGGACCTTGGTGTTGCATAAGTAAAACCCCATGTGGATGATTCCTGTTTCCAGCAGAGGCATCACCCAGGAGACACAGGCATCGGCTCCAGCAGGACACACTGGAGGTTTTATTTATTTATTTTTATTTATTTTTTGGGTGGGACTGGGGTTCGAACTCATGACCTTGCACTGCCAGGCAGGTACTTGTGCCACAGAGCTATCTCCCCGGCCCCCACAATGGAGGTTTTAAATTTCCATTGCTCCATAAGGGAGCAGTATGGAAAAAGTAGACAACTGCGGCTTGGTTGGCTGTTACGAGGATTAGTAATGCTATCTCTAGCACCCTATCTAGATGTAATCTGTGCTCAGCAACTGGCATCCATTATTACAGAATCAATAACCAGTAAGACATGTCAGTGATCAATGGGAGGCACCCAAGCATAACCACAGTCATTGCTGCGCTCATTTATTTATCCACTACCCTGTCATCCAAGAGATCTTTTAAAAATGTAAACCAAAGAATTGTATGCTCTAGCGTAGTTTTCCAGTGTTACTAAAAATAAAATAGAACACCTATTTTAATGGTCAATGAAGCCTTGGAAGAGGACCACATACCTGCCTCTCTGGCCCTGACACAGGCCACCTGCAGTTTCCTCTCCTCCCTCAACCCTCTTCTGAGCATCAAGCTCCTTCCCTGTGCAGGGCTCACACAGGCTCTGCCCTCTGCAGAGAGCGATTTTTTCTGCTCTTTATTTAGCTTTTAAGTTTTTCTGAGAGAGTCATTCCCTATGCACCAAGACTGATTTCCTGGCTTGGTGACTATGTATCACATTTCACATTAAAAAAAAAAAAAATCAATAGGGTCATTATTTAGTATTTCTTTCTCACTAGACTATAATCTCCCTGCAGGCAGGAGAGCTAGACTTTTGCTTATCCACCTACACATTCCCAGTACCCAGCAAGTGGGAGCAAATCAGTAGACATTTTGCTTGAATGAATAACGGGGTTATCTATGTATGGTCACCTGCCCCAGACTCCTCTCTCAGGTTCTAGCCCCTGGGCTGAAGAATGTTCTGGAATGCAATTCATTAGTTCCAGGGGCTGCCCTTATAATCTGCAAGATCTTGGAAGAGTGGTTTAATCTTTTGTCAACCTGCTTCCTTATCACTAAAAATAGAGATAAGGACCCATCTACTGCAAACTACACAGAGTTGCTAGGAGCACCAACAAACAAGTTCACACGTTTAAAACTATGAAACGTCTCTCTTATTCCCCAGGGAAAACAAGGTTGCATATGACCTCACTGTGTTAATCTAGGGCACAAGAAAACCTCAGCAGCCTGAATTAATATGCCTGACATACTCAAAGAGAAGAGGAAAGGCAGAGTATGCAAAAATATATTTCTGAGTACAGATACCTATAACATCTATATTTTTCAGAGACAGCAATGCAAAGAACACCTTAAAGTATGTTATATCGCCACTCTAAGCCACTCTGTGAAGTTAACAAAATAAACCAGTCCTCGGGCAGAATCAACATAGCCTCTGTCAGCTGTTCCACTTTTGATTTAAAAAAAAAAACATGTTAAGGGGCAGTGGCTGTTCTCTTGATGCTTCAGCAACCAAGAGTTCAACAGGGAACTGTCTTAACTGTGTTTTTTTTTGTTTTTGTTTTGTTTTGTTTTGGTTTTTTTTTTAGCACCAGGGAGGATGGCAGCATCTGTACTCAGAACCAACGTCAGAAGAGTCCATCTGCCTTTGAGGATGCTTACTGGTCAACAAAAACATGAAACTCACTCCAGAGGGTGAGGAATTGGACTCGTCTTTTCCAAAGCCCATGTGAATGTTTTGGCATTAACGGCTAATTTATGGCTCAATGAGACATTGCTGGGTTTCTGTCACAATCTGATCATTATTTTTCTACTTTTTGCTTCACCTTAGTCTAAAAAATCATAGTGACAGCTTCAAGGTAAAAGTTTCTTGGGTGCTGATGAACTTGTTGGTATCTTTAAAATTGCTGAAATTTCCTGAATGAAGGCATTTAGCACTCTCACATGTGTATAGCTGAATCTTAATATTGACCCTTGTACCCTCTGGTCCCAATTCAGGGACCTTCTAGAAACTTGTAACAGTAGATAACTAAATAAATAGCACCCTAGATGTATTATGACGCAATACTATTTGTAGTCCTACTTCAGTGTTAGGGACAGGTAAGTTACCCATGGCTTCACAGCCCCGACAGTGTGGCTCCTCAGTATGCCCTTAGCTGCTAGACTCCTGGGTAGGGAAGGTGCCAGGTACCTCCTGCCTCTGTGGCACATGCAGGGTAACTTGTAGCTTATGCGAGCATCTTGCTTCCCTATGCTCACAAGCCCAGAACCTGTAGCAAGACGCACAAAGCTCATGAAGCTACACGTCCACCCTTCCATGTCTTCCTTCTTTCCAACTTTCTGTTATTCCACTTCAAGTTTCACTATTCTCCCTACAGGCTATGCCTTCTGATAATTTTTTTTTTTTCCTTTTTGAAGACTCTGCTTTTCTTCTCTATTTCTCTTGATTTCTGAAGGATTCCTTCAGAACCCTTCCTCTACGTCTCTTCCACTGTCCTAATTCATTCTTGTGGATGTATTGACATTAACAGCTACTTTATGGATCAATGAGACATTTCTGTTTTTCTGTCACCATCTAATCATGTGGGGCACTGTAACGTACTCTATTGTTTTGCTTGGATAGGACTTAACTTTATGTATTTTGTGCCTAATGTAAATCCAAGCTTGCTAAAGATGGAATAAATGAGTGAACAAACAAAAGATTTCCCAAGTCCAGGCACTCAGTACATTAGAGTGTCATGAAAATTCCTGTATGGTTTCTCATTTTAAAAAATAATTTTATTTGTTAATTTGGTACAGAGTCTTGTTATATAGCTAAGACCTGTAGAGATCCTCCTGTCTCAGCCACCCCAGTGCTGGGATAATAGGTGTGCATCACCATGCCTAGTTATGGGACCAACTCTGCACCCAGGGCCCAGGGCCAGGGGTCTGGGGCCTAGGGCCTGGGGCTAGCATGGCATGTGGTGCTGGGCATTGAACCCCAGGCACTTAGTCTGCTGAGCTGTCTCCCCAGCCCCTCACCCTCTTTTTTTAAGAAGCAAAATTGTGTTATCTTAAATCAGAGCTGTGAACAAGTCTGGTTCTAGTATAGGCAGGAGGAGGCTCATTTGTGGTGGATTCTCTGGGTTTCATTTGCCTCCGGGTCAGACTGAAGCAGAACATATCCGTCTTCTGAAAGTTTTTATTTAATTACAATGGAAGTGGCACACTCCTTACAGGAACTCTACTTTTACATTGTATGTTCCTTTTCTCTTGGGGGAAGGCATTAAATAAATCAAATATATATGAAAAGTTCTCTGGCTTCATTAGCTGTATTCTTACTCAACACAGATTTTTTGATGACCTTAGGGACATGCTTGATTCATGTGAGGAGAAGTGCTTAGGCTACCTCAGCTTCCTCCTTCCCAAATGAGGCTGGGGATAGGGAAAAGGGACACTAGCAGAGGAGGCAGGAAGACCCCGCTGGTACTAGAAGTTGCTAATACATCAAGAAGTTTATTCTTAGCCTGCGGTTTTAGACCACAACTTTACCTTGTCCAGTGTGAAGACTTAAGTTTATAAACCAATTTGGAATGACAATTTTTACCAAAAAAATGAACTGTACTTAAAAAACAAAAAACTAGGTTCAAGAAAAGCATGCATACTTTTTTTCCCCACCAGTGAAATTGATGTTAAAGGTCTTAGCCATCTGTATTTATGACCAGTGGCTTACAGTGAGCAGTAAGTTGTACAAAGAAGAGACATGTGCATCTTCAAATGTTGTGTCTTCTTGTCAATAGGGGATTCTCAGGTCTGGATCTCAGAAGACCTTGGTCTATGGCCAGGTGAGTGGCAGCCCTCACTCTCTTATATTTTATTTTCTGTTGTCATGCAGTCGGGGTTAACGGGTGTTTGTTGAATAAAGCTGAGCCCTGTCTCAGGAAGCACACTGCATGGTTCTTTCCACTGGCGGATATGGGATCATTTCCAGGTACACAGCTGTCTATGAATAAATGAATTCATAGCCTTAAAAAATTGCCTTCCCCAGACCAAACGATCCAAGTGTGTTATCTTCTGCAGAGCTGAATTTAAAATGAGGATCTTCAAATTCTTTGGCTCACTTTATTATGTACTATGTCATCACTCTGCTCTTCAGCATCTCTCCAGGGCATTTAGACTCATCGCTTGGTGCTTTTGTTTTGCCGCATGGACTCCATATCAACTAGATTGTTTCTTGAGAGTCAGGATCTAGGCTTACCTGTCATCTATAGCAGGGGTCAGCTGCCCCCTGGCCTCTTGTTTATGTAAATACATGTCTTGTGGATGTATAGGTGTTCCCAACCACTTATATACTGTCCCTGTCTGCTTTCCCAAGGCAACCAGGGTTGTAGAGCTGGACAGAAACACAATGCCCACAAAGCCTAAAATTATTACTATCTGGCCCTTTATTGGGAAACTTTGCTGATCCTGCTTGAATGATAACCAAGTCTGTTATATAATAAGTACTGTTTAGAACTAAGCTTTTATAGGGCTTAAAATCTTTTCTACTGATATGATTGAGGTCAGGCCTTAGAATTGTTGAAATTTTAATATATAAACTGTACTAACAATCAATTAAAAGTCTGGAAAGATTTTTCATTTTTAAAACTTCGTAGGATAGAGTCTGAAATTTATCTATGGAGAAGCTCCACACAAATGTAAGTCTAGTTACCCATCAGTAGTACCCAGGTGGGGACTGTCAGGGCATCCATACATGGAATGCAGATTTTCCCACTGAGGTCTACTGTTTGGTGAAATGACGTCCAAGAAGTAGAATTAGCTCTAGGATTCACATGCAAGGGGCCTGCCTATGAGAGGAGTGGGGCAAAGGATGGATGTTCTGGGCTTGGTCTAAGGTTGGTATAAACTGAGCTGCAAACCAGGGCTGCTTCTTGAGTCACCGCATGCACCCTTGTGCGGGCAGAGGCACCTGTGGGAAACTGAGAGCACAGATATCACAGGATGGCTAGAGTGACCTTTCCCTCTACAGAAGCTAATGCACACAGGAACTAAACTGACTTGGCCCAACCTGACCTGGGCAAACTGCAATTCTACAGGGTGGATAGATATGCAATAACCTAGCAGGGACCAGGGTGCCAGGCGAGTCGCTCCCCTTGATGGAGCCCACAAGGCAAGATCATCTATCTGCCTATGGCTGCCAGGGAGATTTTCTCTGAAATGAACATTTTACCAGAGAAGGCATCGTGGGAAGAGGTCACACCTGGGTCAGTGTGGCTAAAGCCCTGATCCTTCTGAGAAGCTGGTTTCAGGGGCTGGGGTGTGGAGAGTGGCTGCGCATGGAGTGTCCTCATGTAGAGGCATAAGCTGTCTCAGCCTCTTGGAGGCTGACCAGCAGCCAAGCAGAGGGGTAGCCCTCTTAACTACCCTTGGGACCTGAGGGGTTGTTTTGTTCCTGGCCTGGTCATCGAAGGCTCCAGTCATCAGGAGCCTTGTGTGTTACAGGTGCACTCTACCATGTATACTTAACACACACTCTTATTAATATCCTACCATTTTTAGGGTATTAAAAATGGGCCCAAATTCCAATTCGCTGACTGGGGAGACCTGGGCTAGGGGTTTTGTAGCTTACAAACCATTTCTGCACAGAAGTACAGCTTACAAATCTAATGGGTAAAAGGGCCCAGGGGGGCCAGTCCTCCTCAGCACAGCAAGAAGGTATTCCTCCTTCAGGGTCTAAGTCATGGAGAGGACCCTTCTGTTAATTCCTGCACTGTCTCCTCTGAAAATGCCTTGAGGCTGTGTCTGCCACGTGCATGCTCTCTCTGCTCCAGAGCAAATTGATAACATTATGCCATACATAATTTCTTTCATTGTGCCATAATTTCATATGCATTAAAAATAAGAACTTTTTCTGACATAACTATTTGCCATTGTCATTTCTAACAAAATGATCTGTAATCTCTTGATAGCTTCTAATATCCAGATGTCCCTGATTAATGTGTGTGTGTGTGTGTGTGTGTGTGTGTGTGTGTGTGTGTGTACTGCAGACTGAAACCAGTATGTACCTCACACATACTCGGCAAGTACTCTCCCTCCCCTCCCCTCCCCTCCCCCCTCCTCTCTTTTCTGTTCTTCTCTTTTTTTTTGCACAGAGTCTCATTAAATTATCTATGCTGGCCTTAAGCTGGTAGTCCTCTCATCTCAGCCTCCAGAGTAGCTACAGTTACAGGTGCACTCCACCACATATACTTAACATGCATTTATGAATCTCACCTTCACATAAACAAGAACTCTTCCCATTTTTAAAAATAGTGATAAAGCAAGCATCTTAATGTCAGGAGACTTTGATGGCAGATTTGTTTTCTACCTGCTAATTTTGCAATAGCTGCGTAGGAGTATGGATTATTACTTTTGAATCTCAGTTTTGACTTGGTCTCTAATTTACACATGCCTAGGGGACTCCTTCTACCTATGTCTACTTCCCACCCACTTCCTTTGACCTAATAAAGTATCAGTTAGGCTGTTGACCTGCTAGAGTTATGGGGGCATTTGCAATGTGAAAACTGCTCTTTCTACGTATTTTTCCATGGCCATCTTGTGCAGGGGTTTGGCAAAGGACCCACATTCCAGGGTAAAGGTGGTCCTGAGTAGAGAGGGCCCAGGAGCAGAGCCAGGAGGAGGGCAGGAGAGGCCGCAGAGCACAGGGAGAGGTCTAGCCCACATTCTGCTCTATTTTCTAAATGAAAGAAGAAAATACAAAAAAAAAAAAAAAAAAAAAAAAAAAAAAAAAAAAAAAAAAAAAAAAAAAAAAAAAAAAAAAAAAAAAAAAAAAAAAAAAGGACAAAGAAGCAAACA
The DNA here is from genome assembly GCA_004027025.1 of Myocastor coypus. Classification (NCBI taxonomy): domain Eukaryota; kingdom Metazoa; phylum Chordata; class Mammalia; order Rodentia; family Myocastoridae; genus Myocastor; species Myocastor coypus. Next base: position 53,899 of record PVJA010007324.1, on the reverse strand, counting down.
AAAATAGCATGTATTTACTTTGAACATAGAAACGAAGTGCAGTGGATCATGTTTTCTTATATTCAGAATGAACCCCTTGCTAATCTTTGGGTTTCCATCCAAATTTTAAAATGTATACAAATTTGAATAAAATCTGGATTTACAAAATATTGTTATGTACTCTGTTTTACTCTTCCCCTTTATCCCATATTAAAAGATTTCGACATGTCATTAAATATGTATCCAAACAAAGTTGTTAATAAGTCCCATAGCACAACTTATGGGTATGCTACCCATTTAGATGACTTATGATTCTTTATCACTATTAAAATGCTACTATGAAAATACTTGTACCCAAATCTTTACATATTTCTCTGAGTATCTGTGATCATTGTCAAGAACAAATACTGCTGTTCTTCCAAACTTTCCAGGTCCAGCAGTCTACCTTTCCTTCACCAAATCACAGCAGCTGGTTAGAAGCTAGAGCGAATAACACCATTACCAGTTCTGCTCTATGAAATATCATCATGTTCCAAATTGCCTTCCATAAGCCTGTTCCAATTCCTATGGGAACTGAAAATGTACAAACGCACCCTTTCCCACATGCTTGCCGACACTAGCATTGTTACTTTTCCCCTTTAACTTGACAATTTTAAACACAAATACAGCATCCCTGTCCCTGCTCTGCTTTTTGTTCATGTCTCTAGAATCCTGGGCCATCTTACTGCTCCACGGCAGGAGAACTGGTAGTGACGCTGTTCTCTCTAGCTTCTAACCAGCTGCTGCGATTTGCAGAAGGAAAGCTAAGACTACTGGACCTGGAAAGCTAGGACAAACAGATAGGCTAGGCCAGTGGAAGGCTCAGAGTTGTAAATTATTTCCCTAGATTATCTGGAAGGCTGAGTTGCACACAGAATAGCTAGCCTGCAAATAACTCACTAGTCACTGGTTGCCAAGAAGGGTGCATATTCTCAAACGTGTAATATAAACTGGTATTTTCACACATGTACTTCTTTAACCTTTTATTCTAAAACCTGGCCTAATACCTGAGGTTTGGGTTTGCTGCCTAATTTGGACCATTGTCTCCAGATGCCTCGGAGACACAAGAATGGTGTTACTCATCAGGGAATTTATGAGCACTGCACAGCTGCATGTGAAATACTTTATATGTGTACAATTGTGACTATTGGGGGGAGGAGAACTTAAAGCTTTCATCTTCTAAAGAAGTCCCAGAAAAAATTAAGGATCTCTGACGTAGGAAAAAGCTCAGCTTCTATAACTTGAATGTCTACTGGGGTCAAAAGAGGGAGTGTGGGGAAGTGAAGTAACCTCAGATCCATTCTTCCAACTGAAGAGAGTAGCTGTCTCTCGGCTGTAGATTCCTGGAACAAGTGTCTGGGAACAACAGTCCAGTGCCTCTAGATCTTAACGTTTTTCTGAGAAATCTAGAAGTCTGCCAAATTTTAAGTGCCTACGACAACTTAAAGCCAACTAGATAAACATTACAGTATGAACAACAAGTTTAATGCTTTGTCCCCCAGCTGCTATGCTTCAAAGAGGCCAGGCATTTCAAAACTTGGCTGAACACATAAGATCAACTAAATGTTCTCTTTAGGTTTCTACAAGCCAGGAACGCTAAGACTATTTAAAAATAACGTTTCTAGGCTGCAGGTATAGTTTAGGGCCAGAAGACTTGTCTAGCATGCACGAGGCCCTAGGTTTAATTTTTTCAGCACTACTAAAAACAATAGCAACAACAACAACAACAATAATAGAACTTCAATAGGACCCTGGTCTGACTGGAGTTTGGCACTTGGGAAGGTCAATGGCCAAACATGGCGGCTTTTCATATGACAATTACTGACTGTAACAGATCTGGACACCCAGCCCATGTCTAGGACTTGATAAAGACCAGGTGTTTTCAGAAGCAATGGAGGAAAGCATTCTGGAGGATGGCACATCAGGACTTCTAATTGCATGGCTGTGTAAAACTCGGTGAGTGGACAACATGAGGACTAACGGCATGACACGTTTCACCAACTGCCAGAGTTAAGCCACGTACTAGAAACAAGGGATGTGCATGGCAGCATAAAGTACCCAGATAAATGACACTTTTGCAAACCAAATTCATCTCTATGTACATGAGAACTTGCCCTTTAATTATAAGAGAAGAATCCTTTTCAAGTTTGACTGTGTCACACATGCATATTTAAAAATATTGGCCTTTTAAAATATGGCTCAAATGCCTAATTAAACCTTTCTCACAGCATTTGGCCCCTGGCTCTGTGGCAAATTTGCAAGACAGGTATGCAAGTCTGGAGGTCTGTGGGGGAATGGAAATGGGGGAAGGGGCAAAAGGACCCGGAAGGCAGCTGCCAAATATTGAGTGGGAAGGACAGCTAGAATTAGGATGTAAATGGAAAACTACTGAAAACATGATCAAAATTGACAACCACAGTTTTTCCTGAGGACCCTAGATGACATTTCAGTGACCAAATAAATAGGCCTTTTACTCTCTCTGTGTCCTAGATAGAGATTTATTTTTAATGTGTTTGAAAACGGTATTTCCCTCACAAGACATCATGTGACATAAACGAAGACGAGCTATGGTAGATGGAGCTAGAACAAAAAACAGGACCATGAAGCAACACTACTTCAATAATGAGCTCTTTCCACCCAAGCACACACATTCCATGAGTTATGTGGGCTGTGCGTGTGGGCGTGTGTGGGCTGAGTGGGTGTGTGTACAGGATGCAGCTAATGCTTTTCAATTTTTCCCATCTTAGAAAAGAAGAATAAAGGCTCTTCTGGGCTCTGTAATAATATAGAGGCTAACAAGATACCTGTAATCATGCTGGATACAATTAATGGCAAAATGATGAGCTTCAGCATCCTCATTAGAATTTCTCCAGGAAAAGCAAAGTAAAATTTGTCTAGATTTGAGAGCTGGCTGTGTTCTCGAACCAAGACTCCTGTGACAATGCCTAAGGAAGCAAGGAAAAAAGAAAAACAGAAATACTGTTTAGGCTCTCTTTATAGATTTTGCTGCAAAACATAAAAAAAAAGAAAAAACCTGTACATTTTAATGGCAAGAAAAAGTTTAGATTATTTCCCATGAGTCTAAAATTTTAGACTTAACCACCACAATTTAAAGGGTACACATGAATCGGTAAACCTTCTTCACAGGTAAGCTTTTGCTATCATTTCTTCCCCATAATGTATTTATTGCAATGAAAAAATAAACAACACTGGAAAATGTTCATTCTCTTAGTCAACTTACTGTAGCTGTTTTATATTGACACACCACATTATTGAGCAACTAGGTTCTTAAATGCTTTGCGTTCCTTCCTGCTATTTCTAGGTAATCACAGGCTGAAGTGTGCCTGGTCAAGAGGCTTTTTATGAAGTGAAGTTTCTGATCTTCTGTTCCTTGTACACAGTAGCTTATAATTACATAATTACAGGTCTGTGTTCACTCTCAAGTAATGTTATATATTCTCTGAAATCTTGCTTAGCAAGATCACTATAGGAACTCCTCCAGATGTGTGGAGAACACAATTTGATAATGATTCGCATGACTAAAACTCATAAAGAATTAGCAATTCTTTTTTTTTTTTATCCCATTCCAGATAGTTCCATGAACATCCAGCTATGTCCCTTCCCTTCCCCATAACACACATACTCAAAAAAAGAAAAAAAAAGAAACAAGGGATTGAGAGGATTCACTCCTCTCTTTACCTTGATCAGTCTCTCACAAGTGACATGCTAACCGGAAGTAAAGTGGTAAAAGTGGCATGACGATGCAAGAAAGGAATTACTGGATCTGCAAATTCACAAGTAGTTTGTGAAAATTCACAATTGCTTAGAAACATTTAAATATCATAGGGCAATGAAAAAGAGATGTGAATTGCAAGCAATAGTAGAATATTCATCTAAATTCAGGTTTCTCTCCTTTGCTCACTAGTAAAATAGATGGACCTTCTTAGCACACATTGTACAGCAAAGTTAGCTTTATTTCTATTTATTTATTTTTTATTAAGGCGGGTTCAGCCTGCCCTGGGGTTGGGGTTGGCGCAGCATGTGGTGCCAGGGATCGAACTGCAGTCCCTGTGGTTGCCTTTAGACCACTGAGCCATCTTGCCGGCACCAGCAAAGTTATCTTTAGTTTAACTTTATTTTCCTACATAGTCTACTTTGACTTTGATCGCTTTGTTTTATATCTGTATTACTGAATGCACTCCTGGTCAGAGACATTTCCCCAACTGTGGCTAGTACAAACAAAACAACTCTACTCCCAATCCAATTTAGTTTATTTACTAAAACCTAGTATTTGAGACTCACAAATGCTTAAGATTCCAAGAATTCAAAATATTTTCAGTGAATTTAGAAGGCATGATGCACTCATTTTCTGCCTTGTTAATTCCCTATTTTCAGGTATATTATGCCCTAGGGATACCTGCAATCCTTGCAGCTTTAAAAAAAACATTCTCATACTCTTAAGTTTGCTTCAAGTGACTTCTTGGCTTGTATGTCAAATCCATGTAGGTAAAAATAAAATTGTGTATGTGCTCTGAAACCAGCCACAAAAGCCCTCTGTTGCATTATGACAGAACCCCATGTGCCCAACCTTAGGGTTTATGTTACTAATAATGAAATGCACTTCTAATTAACTCTACCAAAATGAGTGCAGGGTGGATAGGTAGAAATGTTCTTGCTATTTTTCAATCCTTAGCTACACATGAGACTGTATGACAAACAAAAGAGTTGCCACTTGGAGTTGTTTGAAAACAGTCCAAGGTGGAACAGGATGAATAGTGTATAGGTTAGTTGATTATGTTCGGCATTACAATTTTTTATCAAACTTATTTTTGAAGTAGAGTGCCACACATTATGTTGCTGTGTTTCTTTATTTTATTGAGAGTAAAACAGAAATGCCCTCCAAGGGCTGGAAAATTAGTTGGGGCGGCCACAAATGTCACCCTGAAGCCTTTGGGTACCTGGTGAATGCCCTCATCCAGGAGTTAGCTTTGTATATGGGTGTGTTTATCTTAGTTTCAGCCATAGATCCTGAGTTCAATTGCCGGTACCACAATGATAATAATGATGATGATGATGATGATGATGATGATGATGATGATGATAATTTTTATTTGTAAATTTTAAAAAATGTTTGGGACATGATATTTAAAATCCAATGCAATAAAAAGTACACAGCATCATATCAAACTTCTCTTCCTCCCCTGTTTCATCCAGGTCCTAACCAGCCCTGACTCTTAGGCCTCATATTTCTTGCAGCAATGAAATTAGCCCAGGGATGGAAGCTGAATTGTATTTGGACCACAGTTATAAAAAGAATATTGTTCCTGTTTGGAGGGATTTGAAGAAAAGAGGAATGTGTGTGTGTGTGTGTGTGTGTGTGTGTGTGTGTGTTCAATAGTTCAATACACAAATTACTTTTGGCTTGATTATAAATTATTGGCAAAGGAAAATATTTATAGTTAACACTTTAGTTATCAAGCTTGCCATCCTGTGAGGCAATAATTAACACGTGCATTTTCTGCCCTTCTGGAGCTACAAAGATGACTTGTGACAATGGGCGTGCCCTGGATAGACGGCAGCAGGGTTTCTCTGTCCTCTTCCTATGCTGAAGTTCTGTGTTCTTTCCTCATTCTCTTCTTGGGCCCCAGCGATCTCAGTAGCTCCAATGTTGCAAACTCCTCACAGGAATTTTGGCTCAAAACTCAGATGCCTCGGCCTATCAAGCTTTTATTTTTTGTCTTTTTTTAGTCCTTAAAAATATTTACTAGCCATATTAGAGACAGCTCTGTTGAAAATAAAAATCATTATAAAAGTTCATCCATATGCTGGGCAGGGTAGTGCACTCTTATAATCCCAGAACTCAGGAGGCTGAGAGAGGAGGATCACTGTGAGTTCGAAGCCAGCTGGGCATATAGTTTAAGGCCAGCCTGAAGTACTCAGCAAGATCCTGCCCTCAAAACAAAGTTCATCCACACACTCACTAACTCAAATAGATGCAACATGAAATTGTTTTCATTCTTCAAATACAATTAAGAATAATATACTGCAATTAAGAATAATATACTGGTTAACAATAGTGAGCCCATTTTTATATGTCAGATATTGTTTTAAAAGTATTCTTAATCTTATAATTTTTCTTTGGAGATAGGGTCTTCGTATGTATCACTGAAGGTTTTACACTCAGCATTTTTTTTTTTTTTGCAGGACCAGGGTTCGAACTCACAACCTTGCACTTGCCAGGTAGACACTTGTGCCACTCTCTTCAGCTCTCTCTTTTTTTTTTTTTTTTAATGCAGGGTCTCACTACATAGCCCAGATTGGTAGTGATCCTCCTGACATCTGCCTCCCTAGTTCTGGGATTATAGGCATGTGCCATCGCTGGCTCAGCATGCCCGAGGGTGGGGCCAGTGCAACATGTGGTGCCAGGGACCGAACCTAAGCAAGCGTTTACTTAGTCCGCTGAGTTATACTGCCAGCCCTTGCCTCAGCCTTTTAAGTGCTAGAATTATAGACATGCATCACCATAACTACATGTTTTGTAAATGTTAAGGGATATATAATTATATTTTTTGTAATTTTTTATTCAGAAAAACTCACGTAGCACAGTAGTTGCCACCTTGAAGTATATAATTCAGTAGGCTTTGGGGGGTTATATTCTTAATGTTATACAACCATCATCTTCATCATTACCTAATTCTATCACCCTTCTGTCCCTTGCAAAAAAATCCAGTACCTGGGGCTGCTGGAAATTACTAATATATTTTCTGTCTGTTCAGATTCGCCTGCACTGGCAATTCGTACAAATTGGCTCTGATAATAAATCCATGGTTATTTGTGTCTGGCTTCCTGCAGTAGCATGATGTTTTCAAGAGTCATCCACACAGTAGCATGCAGGTGTATTTTTAGAAAGTAATTTTCATTCAGTGTTATACCATAAATATTTTATATTTACCATCTTTATCTTTTTAAAGTGCTGAGTAATATTACTTTGGATATCTGGTAAACTTGCTCCTTAACCATGAACCCCTAGAGTTCCAGTCCTAGGAAATTTTCCTGAATGTTGTTGACTTTCCAACAACCAAAGGTGATAAACATCAAATGCGCAAGGGCTTAATATTATTGTAAATTTTCAGGTTTAAGGGTAGAACATACACTGAACACATTTTGTGGCATACCTGGAAACAACAAAAAATTAACATTTATTAATATCCAATTATGTGCCAAGCACTATATTGAATGCTAAAAGATTGGAAAGAGAGAAGTCCAGAGAATATGATTTTTCTATTATTGCAATAATAAAATTTTCCTTTGTGGAGATTCTGTGCTCTATTAACAGGAAATGTAGCTTACACTATTCTGTTAACCATAGTGACTGGTTACATTAAGTGGTTTTTCTGTATACCACCTATATTCAATTCAGTCTGAAGCTGATGTTCTCAAGGACTTAATGGGTTCCCATGCCATAAATAAATGGCCATAGGAGAAAGGGTTTTGACCTGGTACCTAACTGAACTAAACAAGCATCCCTGTGCCAGTAAAAGGGCTGACCTCCTTCCCCAAAATGGATGCACCTTGAAGCAGCTCTTGAAGCAAAAATTACACTTTATTCTGTGTCACTACCATGCTAAGTACTCTTGGTTACCCTTTCAACCCTTTAAAAACTAGTGGTCCATATTAAAGGAGTTTGATAATTAGTTGCCATCATTTTTGTTATGTAAACAGAGAAACAATTTTTGTGGACCTTTTGTGGGGATGTTGTCTAAAACAAGCGCCTACTGTGATGATGTCTCAACTGAAATCGTGTTCTAAGAGAGGGCACAACAGGATAGAAAAATTTAATATGCAATAGTCTGTAATAGTCTGGTGAATTGATCATAGATGTTCAGAAAAATGTAATTAATATCATAACAAAACTAGCACTTTTCATGAAGCAGCCTAAGTTTATAGACTTCTTTCATCCAGTAGAGTAGATACTGCTCTGGGGCACTAATTAGTGTCTATTGCCACGTAACAAGTCGCCACAAATTTAGCAGCTTAAAGTGACACATATACATTATCTCACAGTTCTGTGGGTCAGTGTCCAGGTACAGCTGTGACGGGTCCTCTGGCTGGGCTACACCAGGCTTGCATTCCTTTCTGGAGCTTGAGGCTCTCTTCTGAGTGCCTGTGGCTGTGTGCAGGAGGCACAGCCTTGTGGTCGTAGGACTGAAGTTCTGGGTTTCCTGCTGGCTGTCAGTCTGGGGTGCTCACTGCCCCAAGGACCTCCCCACTTCCCTATCATGCTGAGCTCCTGCAACACACTCCTTCCCTTTGCAGAGTCAGCAGGCCAGGATGTTCAGAGATTTCACTAACAAAGTCTGCCCTACCCAGAATAATCTTTTTGATTAACTTGAAATCATTTGGTTAGGAACCCTAATTACCTGCAAAATCCTTTCCTGGTAGTTATTAACTGTAGATATAAGAAATTAGCATCTTAAGAAGTGGAGAGAAGTAAACAAAGCCCAGGGCCAGTTAAAGTCTGTTACTTAGGGATTTAGGGAGGCAGATAACAGCTTATTCTGATGGCTCTTTGACTGTTGTCTCCTCCTTTGCTTGGGATGTTAATGGTTATCTCCTCCCCTCCTTGTAATCTTTTTAACATTTGTGTGATCCTAGCATTAGACAAATAGTGAAGGTCAACAGTGATTATAGTCTTTTTTAACTAAAGTAATTATACAGGTGAGCACATTCCTTAGCTTGTCTTTGAGTATTCAATAAAAGTAAGATGATTGTGTGGGTCCGGGCTCACTTCGAAAGAGACTGATCTCAGTGAGATCTCTGAGCTGAATTCATTGGGTCTTCTCGTTGTATCTTTCAGCACCGGTACATAAAAACATACAACAATGAACCTACTCAAATTATGAAAGTGAAATTCCATCGGTCACACTTAAAGGACAGGGATTACATGGGGCATATTTATCAAGGGCTGGAAATCTTGGGAACAATCTCAGAATTCTGCCTACCACATCTAGCTTTTATCCCTTTCCACAATGCAATGATGTACCATAGGCAACACTACACCGACTGTATTGCTTAGCAGTCCGTTTGGTAGAATTTTATTCTGTGCAGTATCAAACCTGAATTGATTCTTTGAAAAAATGGTATCTGAAAATTTTTGAGGAAAATCAAATAATCATAAAACATGCATGTACACATTATCTAGACTAAACAGTTATCATTTTATTAAGTTTACTACAAATTTCCTTTGTTTTAAATAAGTCATGGTTGAATATAACCATTGTTAAATTTAAACAATAAAAAAATTGAAAAAAAAAAAAAAAGATTCATTGTAAACCCGTTCCCATCCTATTCTCTTTTGTATCTTAGGGGTATTATTTTTAGCCATTTTGTCTGTGTTTTTATATGTATACTATGTATTTGTGTTCCGTCCATTACAATATATTATGTTGTTGGTGTTAAGAAAATTTGACTTACATAGTACCAGTCTGGAATTGTACTCATGCAATGTGCCTGTTAGCATCAGAATTTCCTTACTACGTTTTTTTTTTTTTTCCTCAGTACCAGGAATTGAACTCAGGACCTTGCACTTGTCAGGTAAGTACTTATTCCACTGAGCTATCTCCCCAGCAGCCCCCCTTTTCTTTATCTTTTACTCACTTCAATGAGAAAAAAAAGATAAAATAGCAATGAAACAATTTCAAAACAGGTTAGTAGGACAGTTATAATAATTAATACAATGCATATTGTTGTCTTCATAGTAATTATTCAGAGAACATGATGTAGACCCGATACCTTATCTAAACAGTATCAGTGCAAACCTTTCTTCTTATTTAACTAAGAGAAAGCAGTTGTGTATCTATCCTATCTTGTATATATTTTTTTCACTACAAAATGATCCTTTTTTATGATCCCTTTTTTGTTTTGTTTTGTCAGAGTTGGGTGTTCCACTGCAGTTAGAAAAGCTGTATTTGGAGAAGTCTTTAAGGGACGAGGCAATGGTCCTAAGAATCTCCATCAGGTTTTTGAAAATAGCAGTTAATGGGTAGAATTCTCACCCTGACCAATTCCACATGCTGATATGCCCTCTATTTTGATACGAGGTTTCACTACAGAGTTCAGATTAGTAGTCATTCTCCTTTCTAGCCTCTCCAACACTGGGATTACAGACATGCCCCTTGCATTCAGCAGGCAGGAGCTTATGCTGCTGAGCTATCTCCCCAACCTTTTACTATGCTTTTGAAATTTATTTATATTAATAAAAAGAAATCTAGCTCATTTAAAGTACTATTCAGTCAAAAAATATTAGCTTTCTTCCCAAATATTTTAGCCATGAGTGTGACTACAGTATGTTATCTCTCAGGTCATCTTGTGGTGGAGGAGAAAAAGTAGATGTCCAAGCAGCAAGCAACAATTATGTTCCTTCGCGTAGCGGCATTGGAGTGCCTACTGCGTAGTCCAGGAACAATTCTAAGAAGAAGAAAATTCATGCATGTTAGTAAATATATCACACTTTCATGGTTGGAGTTTCTTTACACACTGCACTCTCTTCATAGGGGAGTCCTGGTTTTTATTAATGTTAATGGTGACTCAGCAACCTTCGTTTTTTTCTTCTTACTGTGTTTCTTATGCTTTTCTTTTCTTTTTTTCTATTGCTTTTTCCCATTCTTCCCTGCTTTTCTTCTTTTTCTGCTCATACCTCTTCAGAATTATCTAGTAATACATCAAGAGGAAATGAATCTGGATACATCTTAAGATGTAGTCAGAAATGGCCAGTTGACCAAAATTTTCAAAGTAGAGATTATAATAATATTTTGAAATACTTATTCTGTAGAAAGGTGTATCTTAATTTTTCCCTCTTGTATACTTTTTATTTACCTTGGGAAGGAGCTTTTAGGGTGGAGGGAGGGGTGGCTCACTATCTCTTCAGCTGACAGAATAGTGTGTCTTTGGTCCTCACACCTCTTAGTGCTGTGGACACAGTGGCCATACTTCCTGGTGGGGGGGTCAGAGCTGGGTATAAGCCCTCTTGCCCTTTATTGAGCTTAATGGCACTTGTGGACTTTGTCATCTGCCGCTTTGAGTGAACCAGAGAAATAGCCGTTTGCAGCGTGAGAAAGCACCAATGCTCTGCGTTTACCTTCCACATTAGCAAAACTGAATGCTTTTTAAGCTTTAGAATGTGTTACATCGTTTGAACTAGTTTTTTTTTTTTTAAGAATTTTTTATTTTATTTATTTATTTATTTTTTTTGGTGGGACCAGGGTTCGAACTCACGACCTTGCACTTGCCCAGCAGGCACTTGTGCCTCGGAGCTATCTCCCCAGCCCCTATTTTATTTATTTATTTATTTTTTCTTGTTTCAGAACCTTTATTTGTTTATTCACTCATTTTTATGGCCGGCTCAGCCCGCCCCAAGGGCAGGGCTGACACAGCATGTGGTTCCGGGGATCAAACCGTGGTCCCTGAAGCCGCCCAAGCTTTCCGAAGCAGGTGGTTTAGACCACTGATCCATCCTGCCAGGCCCCTGAATTAGTTTTTGACTGTACTTGTGCTTTGGAGAAGAATTGTTTCATGTAGATACTATAGAATAGCTTTTTGAACTTAATAGCAAAGATCCTAAAATACATGTTTTAAACTGTTAAGTTTTAACCAGTCAGGGAAAATGTATGTAACAAATGAGAGTTAGTTTATTTTTTGTATGAATGTTGCTCAGGCTGCAGTGTTTAACTTTTAATTCTTATTTGTATTGTCTCAAATTCATTACTATGTTTAATGGCACCCTTGCCAAGATATTTAGCATGTAAAGAACAGGTTTGGAGTTTTTGTTTTAAACAGCTTCTTATTGAAGCTGAGAATGACAAGCAAGTTGAACGGCAGGCCTGGTATGCTGTATCTTGTTATATAAAACTATTGCCAGACTCTCAGTAAGCACAATGTTTTAAAAGTTTGTTTTCTTTGTGTGTTTGTAACAAATTATGACAAGTTAAATTTAAGTAAGAATTGTACTACTGCTCTTGTGTCATATTTTACTAAGATTTTGTGCCTCATATCTCTTACTGAATTACTAGTAATGTGAAGAATTGATAAATCACATTTTTATATAATCAGGTAATATGACATATAAGTTGATGTACAATTTTGCCTGTTATGGAGGGTGTGCTAATTATAGTGGCATATGCACGGAACACTTTGGCATGACAGGAAGCTGAATAAATAGCTATTTTATTTTTAAAAAATAAAGCTCAGTTCAGTATTCCATTGCTATATCCCTACTTTATTTTATACTTTCTGTATTTTTAAATTCTATCCTTGCCACGTATAAGGTACACACCTGGCGTCCCAGCACTCAGGAGGCTCAGGCTGTGAATCTGAGTCGACCTACGACACACGGTCAGTACAAGACCACCCTGAGTGGCAAGACTGTGTCTCAAATAAGAAAAATCTGGGCTGGGGGAGATAGCTCCATGGCACAAATATCTACCTGGCAAGTACAAGGTCGTGAGTTCAAACCACAGTCCCGCAAAAAAAAAAAAAAAAAGTCACAATTCAAATAAGAAAAATCCAACCAATGAACCAAAAATTCTGCCGTTATCTGAGTTCCTTCTAATTTTCAGACTTGCTTGTTCTATGTGTGCATGTGTGTGTGTCACTGAGGATTGAACCCTGGCTTTGCACGGAATAAGTGAGCATTCTACCATGAGGATGCATCCCTGCATCTTTTGTTCTTTTTATTGAACTGTGAAACTAAATGTCAAACCTGGCCACAAACTTTCAACCCTTTGCCTCTCAGAGAGCTGGGATTTCAGGTGGACTCCATTACACACAACTTATTCTTTTTGAGTTTTTTGAGTTGATTATTTAGACAATTAGCCTTTTTTCCTTTCATACCTTATATTGTCTGATGCCCCATGAATCTATTGTATTTTCACTTCATTCTAAATATCTTATAATTTGTACTATGATTTCTTCTTTGAATTATATATTCTTTTAAAATATGCTTTTCAGTTGTTCAAATATCTAGAATTCGGGGGGATTTTTACACTCCTTCTTTTTTGTCTTTCTATGTTGTGTTTGGCTGATTTTCTCAGACCCATCTTCCAGTTTATCGATCCTTGCTTTTTTAATATTTATTGGATATTTAATACAGTCACTGAGTTAGTTTCACTATTTTTAGTTTCAATTGTAGAAGTTGCTGTATCCTTTTTGCACTACATTTCAATCTTTTTTCTATTTTCTAGTTGAGCCAGCCATATATTATGGCCAGCTCAGCCTGCCCCAGGGGTGGGGCTAGCGCAGCATGTGATGCTGGGGATAGAACCCGGGTCTTTCCAGTTGCCTAAGCTTGCCTAAGCAAGTGCTTCAGACTGCTGAGCCATCTCAGTGGCCCCTCTATTTTCTAGTTCTATGTCATCTGTTTTTCTTAAAGCATTTTAATCATACTTAGTAATACTGTTTCAAACAGTGCCATCATGTCCAGCTTATAGGACACTTTCTTATGTCCTTTGCAATTTTTATTGTAGGCTTCTGTGTGCAGAGGTGGAGGGGAGGTTCCTATGAGTTATGAAAGTTTTCCTGTTTTGGTTACTTTCTTCTGTTGAGGACTTAGGAGTTTCATGCCTCCAGAACATTTTTCATGATAGTTTCTGAATTCAGGAAGCCAATATTTCATGGTGCTATGAGTTTAGGTTGTGCACGCAAGGAAGTCTAAGTCTGAGGTTTCTGCTGCCAAACTGATACGAATGCGAGTCATCTGGGGATCTTATTAAAAATTAAGTTTGGATTTGAGAGAATCACACTTGGAGTGGCAAAGGTAGAAATGAGCCTCGCAGGGAAACCCACAACAGGCAGCCTTGCCGCTGCTGGCAGCAGCCAACTCCACAGAGCAGACAGGTCCTGCTGCCGACTCAAGCACCAAGGCCAGGATGACAGCTCAGTCCACGGGGAAACAAGTTGAGCCGCACTTCCTTCCTGAGGGACTTTGCCTGCCCATTGTCTCACTCAGTTACATTCTTTGACTGTGGTTCCTCTTTCCCTGATCTGCCTGTGTGGCTTCCAGGCTTCTCCAGGGCATGCAGTGCGGAAGTCACAGCTGAGCCTGACTGAGGGCAGGTGAGATGTGAACCCTGAAACCCCCATGCCTCACACAGGCAAACTCATCTTGATGAGAAGAAGGCTACTGAGCTACTCATTCCAGATGCTGACAGGAGCTTGACTTATCTGCTTCAGAAATTATAAGAAAAATTCTGAATCAAAAACAATGATCTCACTTCTACCACGGATAAAGAAGTATGAGGAACAGAAGGTACCCAGTGTAACTCAATGTCAGCCATCTTGGGTGCTAACTGAAAATACTGCTGCCAAGAGGCTCTGGCTGGTTTTCTCTGTGCAGGGGCCCAGGATCCTAAGCAGAAAGCTATTAGAGTGATGTGCAGCTTTAGGAGCAAATCCCACACTGTCTGTGCCAGACATGTACCTGGCATGTCTGATATTAGCTTGAACTAGATCAAATACATTCAGCTTGAAGTCACTTTTGTCTTGACCACTTTATAAACTCCTTTCTTCTGACTAAACTGCACAGGCCCAATGGTTTTGTACATCCCCAATAAGCTAACTTCGAGTAATCCTGGATCTATCTACCTCTCTTTGTCCTTCTGGCACCTTATGGCAACTGTCATATGTTGGGTTACTTGGGGACTGGTTTTTCTGTAACGTAAATTCACATTATCTGTCACACATCTTCAGCTTCCTTGACATTTTCCACCAAAGGAGAGGGTGACTATGTTTCTTCAAGTTAGCAGTAAGGATTCATGGAAGACCATAACAGTGAAAGTCTGTAAGCAAAGTGCTTTCTTTTTACTTCAGTCGCTACTTTCAGGCATGCATTCTGGCCTTCCAAATACTAATGTCTAAATGTAAGGTATTTCTTAGTCCATTCTTGATGTGTCAAGCTTCACCACATGACAGAAAAATACCAACTGAAAAAATTGCTACTTTTCAGTTGACTCAAGAAAGGTATATATGCAAAGTTTGGGTCTAACTGGTAAAGGTCTAGAATATACTGTGTAAAGATCTTATGTAATTCAACAATAAAGACCACTCAATTAAAAAAAATGATCAAAGGTTCTGAATGAGACATTTTTCCAAATCACCTCGACAAATGGTCAGTAGGCACAGGGAAAGGTGTTCAGCATTATATTGGAAAACGTAAGTCAGAACTGACCATTTCCCATTCATCAGCATGACAACCTAGAGTGTGATACCTTGGTTGTCGAATGGCTCCAAGCGCGAACTTTCCACTGTTCAAACTCAAAGTTAAAAACAAGACTGCTTGGTATTCATAACTTTTTTCAATAGTTAAAACAAAGATCTGATTCTGATTTAGACAGTATCTGTAGAGGCTGAGAATGACTTGTGTGTTGCATCTTGCCACGGACACAAAGGGTTGAGCATCAGTCTAAGTGCTACTCCCACCCAGACAACACAAAAAATAGTCATCGCTGTTTTAGGGGGGAGCCTTTCCCTGTTATTCACTAAAGACATAGGAATCATGACTCCAAAGAAAGTTAGTGATACCAGGAGTAAAGCTAAGAGGAAAACTATGAAAACAGTGATAAAGTTGAAGAAATCATTGCAAAATTTGTTAGAGGCCTAGAAAAATGAATTGGTAAGTGTAATGTTTGGGCTGCAGGACCAATGATTTGGTTTTTCCTTATTTCTAATTGGGAAAAATATTTCAATTTCCCAAACCTTTGGTGTTCAAACATGAATTTCAAAAGAACTGAGTTTGACAACTGAAGCATCACTAAATGTAAGCAATCAGGAAGTAACGTGTTCTGGTGAGGATGTGTAAAAACTATCATCCTTTATTGCAGTTGGGAATGCAAATCAGCACAACCCATAGGGAACACAAGCCATTTTTTGCAAAGTTCAGCTGCATTAACATGCAACCCAGTGACTCCACTCCTAGATATTTTGTAACAAAATAAAAAGCATAGCTTCACACAAAACTTTGTATCAAAGATGCTCAAAGCAATGTTATAGTCTGAAAGGAAAACAACCCAAAAGGCCCATGAACTTATTGTTCAGTAAACAAAATAAGATACAGCCATATAAGGGAATGTTGTTCAGTTATAAGAAGGCATAAAGGGGCTGGAGAGATAGCTCAGTGGTCTAAACGCCTGCCTGGAAGGCACAAGGTCTTGGGTTTCATCCCTGGTACTGCATGCTGTGCCAGCCACAAAACTGGGCATGGTGGCAACATGCCTGTAACACCAGCACCGGTGGGGGTGGGCTGAGACATGAAGATGGCTACAAGTCCAAGCTGCACAGAGAAACCCTGTATCTCTCCCTCTCTCTCTCTCTTTCTCTCTCTCTCTCTCTCTCACACACACACACACACACACACACAAAATAAAGGCATAAAGTACTTATGAACGTACTACCTGTGCTTCTGTTTGCAAGCAATCTGGTTTACAAACAAAAGTGTCTGGCAAAATTTTCTTCCATTTGTAAATTTCTCACTGGCTGACAACATGAACACAACCATCTCTGACACACAAATGCAAATGCAGCTGTCTTCCCCCAAATCCTAAAACAAATTAAGTTTGTACACTGAGGTACCACTGTACATTACAGTGTGATATATATTATAGTTATATGAAATATCAGACTAGACAAATCGACAGAGAAAGAATTACTAGTTACCATGAATGGAAACGAGAGATTGGAACTGACTGCTAATACATACAGGGTCTCTTTTGGGGGTATGATTGTAAACATTCTGAAATTATATATGGGAATGGTTATACACCATGGCAAAATGTTGGACATGGTGGTGTATACCTGTAAGCCCAGCACCAAGGAAGGCTGACGAAGAAGGGTCACAAATTTGAGCCCCACCAAAGCATCAGAGTGATTTAGTGAGACCCTGTCTCAAAATGAAAAATAAAAAGGCAATGGTAATGTAGCTCAATGTGAAGGCCTTGGGTTCAGTCCCCAGTATTCCCTCCAAAAACAAAACAAAACAAAAAACAGTGAATATACTAAAAACTAACAAATCCTTTGCTTTACAATTCCCATAAGATTTACCATTTTAATCTCAATTTTTAAAAGCACATATACTTCTTTAAATTTTTAAACAGTTTTTATGCATTTGGCACAGGGTCTCACTATATAGCTCAGACTCACAGTGGTTCTCCTGTCTCAGCTTCCTAGCACTGAGATTACAGGTGTGTGCCACTGTGCCCAGACTTGGCCCACTCAGCATGCCCAGGGGTGGGCCGAGGTGGCACGTGGTGGTGAGGATGAAACCCTGGTTCCTGTGCTTGCCTAAGGAGGCACTTAGTCCGCTGAGCTATCTCACTGGTCCTGCAATACACTCCTAAATTAACTCAATTATTAAAAATGGAGGAAATACCAGATAATAATATCAAATATGATTTGATTACATTTTGATATACAGTTTGATGGCTTTTCCATGGGGCAGGAGAGATGACAACACAGCGGAAACTTTTTTCTTTAATCAGCATACTTACAACACAAAGACTGCCGAAGATGTGGCACTTTGTTCAGACTGGTAGATACGCATGAACTTATCAAACCTCACCATCTGGAAATAATAATTTGAAAGCCCACATGGAGCCAGACATGTTTATTAACCACTCAGAAAGATGAAACATTTAAAGAAAAGTTGTGATTACAGAATGTGACTCGTAGCCTACTAAAGAGATGTTTGAGAGCTTAATTTTCAATTGCAGCATATAAAAATGAGTCAAAACAGCTCACAGAAAACCATTGTTTTCTCAGGGTATGATCTGCAGATCCCCAGAGGAGAAGAAAAATGAAATCTAATTGTGTAGTAAAAAAGATAAATCACTTGCATCTCTGCTGCACACAAGCCTTTAGCCCAAGTTCTAAAGCTAAGGTCCCGGTCCCCACACAATGTATAGCCCAGGTATCTTCCTTCTTTTAACGCATAGCAGCAATTTCCAGGACGCACTGAGATCACGCTGAGTATGCTCTAACAATTACTAGTAACACGACTGTAGAAAGGCTACTTAGCCTCTCTAAGGGGTTATCCTCGCTGTCATCACTGAAAGCCAGGTAAGCAGAGATGCTCCGTCACGGAACCACCTTGGGCAGTCCCTTGATTTTGTTTTTGGTTTGAGACGGGGATCTTGCCATGCTGCTCAGGTTGGCTTGATTTGGCGGTCCCAACTTAAGCTTTCTAATCAGCTGGGATTGCAGATGTGCGGCAGATGGGCCACCCCGTTGGCTGTGAGTGTTACAAGAAATAATGTGTGGAGGATTGAATCCCACCCGTGGGCCAGGAGAAGATGTAAGAAGTACTAGTTACCATCAGACGATGGCAAAAGGTAATGGAAACAAAAGTAGAGAAAGTATATTCAATGGTTGAGTCTGCTATCAAAGAAGCATTCTGTGGTCCCCAGTACCTTTGGGAATAATAATTTAAGGCAGTGAGGCTTGGGGTAAATGAAACTCAGCAGCACTCCCTCTAGGGGAGCAGCTTCTAGAACTTTTAAGAAGTAGGCAGAGGGTTTCATTTGCCCTCACAGTCCAGGTTCTGTCATTTGTTTTCTTTTTTTGCTTTTTTTTAACTTTCATTTTTTAATTACTTTTAATAAGAGATAACAATATGAGAATTTCAAAACATGCTAGTAGCACACTTGCAATCATTGACACACTGTATATCGTACATGTTCTTATAAGCAAAAATTATGAAGAATCAGATGGTGGAAAGAGCAGTTAAGAACCTGGACTCTGCCAGCCGTGAAGGTGCATGTCAGCAAGCCAGCAGTCAGGAGGCTGAGACAGGTGAATCACTGAGTTTGAGGTTAGTCTGGGTTACACAGTAAGTTTAAGACCAGCATAAACTACACGGGCAAGAGCCTGTCTCAAAAAGCAACAACAACAACAACAAAACTAAACAAAAACAATAACAAAAAAGGGAATCTATATTCTAACTACCTCCATTCTTTCCCTCCTATTTCTTTTGAGACAGTCACTCACCTGCCCAAGCTAGCCTCCACTGGTCCTCTGCCTTAGCCTCCCTAGTGCTAGGATCACAGGCATTTTGCTGCATCTAAAAGCTTCAATGAAAGCACCTCAGAAATATTGTGAAGAGTACATGAGGAGATGCATATATGAAGTACTGTGTGATCTAAGGCAACAGTACGCATTACTCTTACCTCAGAATCTCTAGACCAGTGGTTCTCAATCTTTCTAATGCCATGACCCCACAATACAGTTCCTCTTGTTGTGGTGATCCCAAACCAAAAAATAATTTTGGTGGCTACTTCAAAACTGTAATTTTGCTACAGTTATGATTCAGAATGGCTTTAGGTGACTCCTGTGTTTTGGTCGTTCAACCCCCGCTGGGGTCGCGACCCACAGGTTGAGAACCACTGCTCTAGATCTACTCTTGTTTCTATTTCCTTAAGAAAAGATTTTTAAAAACATAGAGATAGCCGGGCGTGGTGGCGCACGCCTATAATCCCAGCACTCGGGAGGCTGAGGCAGGAGGATCAGTGCGAGTTCGAGACCAGCCTGGGCTACAAAAGTGAGCTCAAGGCCAGCCTGAACTGCATAGTGAGACCCTGTCTCAAAAAGACAAAAAAAAAAAAACAAAAAAAACCATAGAGATTTTTAAGTTGTACAGCTGAGAGGACTCAAGACACACCCTCTTAGCTGACTCTGATGGCACACACTCGCAAAGCCTTAAATCTACAAGGCTAAAGCAGAAGGATCACAAGTTCAAATCTAGCCTAGTATATTTAGCAAGTTGGAGAACCTGTTTCGAAGATAAAAAAGAATAAAAAAGAAAGGGCTGAGGATGCAGCTCAGCAAGAACGACACGGATTTAATGCCCAGCACTGGGGTAGGGAGGTCAGAAGAGACACACAGTGCCAGAGTGTGCGGGATACACATCCCTAGTGCAGTGCTGAACAAGAGCTCCTGTAAAGAACAGGCAGAAACCTAAATTCTGTTGGATTCAGTTCAGCTTGCAGTTGTCCTCAAACTAATACACATTATGCAAATCCTACTTTTGGAAACAAACATGGTAGAAAAATGTTGAAGACTCTAAGGCAGATAAAAACAGTGGGAAAATATGATGTTAGACATAATTGGGCTCAAACATTGCACATCACTTAAATTGGGACAGAGGATAAATGACAGCCTCTTTGTGCTTAATCCTGTCATCAGTCAGGAAGGGATGATACCTGACTTAGACTCTGAGTTTTCAAGTTGCTAAAGCCTAGAGTTAGAAATCTCTTCACCATTTCTTCCCTCTTTGCCATGTCTGCCTTTCTGCTTGGTGGAAAGGTGAGAGTGGAAACCAATGGGTCCGGTAGTTCTCCCTCTGCTGTTGCAGGCAGGATGAACAATGGACCCTTCATCTGAAAACAGCCATGGACACTGCATGGACAGGGGCTGGAGCTGGAACATGGTGTGGGCCTCCACTAGGGCTAATTCTTAGCAATTTAGAGAGCCTGCAGATGGCAGTTACAGAGATGTTTAAAAACACCAGAACTGCCACTTCCTTACATTCACCAGCCTGGAGCTGCTCAGCCAACCACCACACCTCTTCTTGTCTCCTATGCCAGCCTCCTCTCCCAAACTAATTTACTTGGACCCAATTGCCCTAAGGGGTTATGAACTCTTCCACCTTGGCTCCACACATGTTTTATTTTCCTACCAACATGGAACAGCTGTTAGCAACTCCTTCTGACTGTTTAACACTGAAGAATGCCACTGCCTTTTATTTATTTATTTATTTATTTTTGTCTTTTTGAGACAGGGTCTTGCTATGCAGTTCAGGCTGGCCTTGAGCTCACTTTGGTAGCCCAGGCTGGTCTCGAACTCGCACTGATCCTCCTGCCTCAGCCTCCCAAGTGCTGGGATTACAGGCATGCGCCACCACGCCCGGTGAGCCTTGGCTCCCAGGTATGGTGAAAGTCAAAAGTCCCTGCCACTGTGGTTGATCCTGACATTTGGGTGAACACAGACCTCCCCTGAGCATGTCAAAACTGGGGCTGTAATGCCATGGAGAGCCATGAAGCCTTAGGTCAGTACCACACTGGCTAACCTCAAGGAAAGAGGCCAAAAGTCAATAAACACATCTAAAGTTACTGGAGCCCCACTGAAAAGAAATTCTACTAAAGCAGATCCTGTGAATTTAATGGACCCTTTGTCAAACATGAATGCCTACACATGCTGGAGGACCCTATTCCTCTCCTGAGACATGGCCAATCTCCCTCACACTTTGACTCTGATTGTACCTCAGAAGAAAGAATAGTGCTCACATTAGCCTGAAAAGCCTGATAATCATTACCCTGAATGTTTGAGATACTAATTTCCAGAAATATGGACAAAGGACTCACCCCCAGGGATTACTACTAATGATAACCCTCTGGTGATCAATCTCTATCCCAAGGAAACACCTCCCCACACCAAACTGTACCCTCTCCTGCCTGTAATGCCAGTTCAAGATTTTGCAATGCTGCTGCAATTGCCCTCCACAAACACTGCCTTCACAAAAGCTCTGCCTCAATATCTGACAGAAACTGGTTACTTCTTTATGCTTATACATCTGTCAGTCTGTGGAGCAACTGATGGCCTCTAAGGGTGCCTCCCACTCTGCCTCCACACTATAACAACTACTGTCCTGTCAAGAAAGCTGACAAGCTCACCTTAGGCCAAGACCTAACTGTCCAGGTGACACATCCTGTACTTGGATGACTTGTTTTAAAACCTGGACGCCCCTGACAGATGCTGAGTACACCCTGTTTATAGATGGAAGTAGCTCTGTTAGCAATGAAGTCTGACAGGCTAGAGATGCTGTGATCACCTTGGACAAGACTATTTTGGTTTAAACTCTCCTACAGTTATGGTGTGCATGGCAATCTGCTTTCTGCCATTGTTTGGAAACCTGTTGCTAATGGTGCAAAATAATGAGGCCCACAGCCTAAGCCTCTCCAAGGATTCCAATGACTAAAAACCTGATACTTCCAAAAGACCAGAGCCAGATCTACTGCCACTGTTTTGTAAGCTCGAGCCACACATTGCCCTCTGTACCCTGACAGCCAGCTCAGGCTTCAGCTCTGTGTCACTGACCCTGACCTTCCACTCCCTACCCATACTGAGAAGAAAAGTCTGTAGAGTCCTGCTATACAAAAATCATCCCTAGATATGGCCTAACCTTGATCACTGGCAACTATAATGGTCTGCATTTGTAGCTGAGGTAACTCAAATGCTAGGTTAAATTTATTTATTTCTTTGCAGGATCGGGGTTCAAACTCATGACCTTGCACTTGCCAGGCAGGTACCTGTGCCACGGAGCTATCTTCCCAGCCCTTAGGTTAAATTTAAAATGACATACAACTTATAACCACTTAGAAGACCAGATACATCTGTAGACATTCCTGCACACATGTATAACCCAGGTAAACATTAATTATCTCTGCAAGTTTCAGGACTCCAGCCTTTGATCCACTGAAAAATTTACCCTGAAAAGCTCCTCTGAGGCTCACTCTGAAGGGACAGTACATGCACAACTGAAATCTGAGTACACAATTCACAGTATTGCTCCATACCTATTTCCTTTGATATGTGTGTCATTTTAGGCAGCTTACCTCAGTCCTTGCTTCCCCACCCCTTGTTAGCTGTGCTTTTTTTTTTTTTTTTTTTCTTTTAACATTGAACTTCAAGGATAGTTGACTCAGGAGAATGCAACAATCAATCAAACACCTGACCAAGATTTGATGAGCAGTCAAGGTACACTGGACATACTCCTAGGTCAGATTAGCGCCCTCACTACCTTGCCAGGGTAATGTTACAGAATGGACACACCTAAATTCTGTCCCTTACTAAAAAGAAACTTTGGGAAAAAACTAAGGACTTTATCTCAGAAGATAACATATAATATGCCTAGCAAAGATTTGCCAGTGAGACTAAAAGACAGGCAAAATGTAACAGAAAATGCCACTTCCCCAGTCAGTATACTTCAGTTTCTTAGTTTCCCAGGTAGTAATTCCTGATCCAGTTCCAGTTGCTTCTGGTCTCGTAGAAACGGCTGGTCGCCGTGATGCATAGCTGGTTACTATGATGCATGCTATATAACCAATCCCTAACTGACAAATCCTTCTGCTTCTGTACTTCCTGCTTGCTTACCCAATACAAGCTCTAGATCACCAGAGATTGGGGCCTGATATTCTGGAAATGATCGCCATCAGTGCCTGTCAATGTACATAAGTCTGCTTCCAAATCCTGGGCGTTGTTTTGATGTTTCTGCTTGCCGCTGCAGCACCACAAGAAGTACTGAGGACTCAGAACTGAATCTAGCAGGCAGGATAGGACCGGCACATGATCACAGACAGGTTGCTAATTGACAGGAAAGGCCACCAACTAACAGAAAGTCAAGGGTATTCTTTAAAATTTTACAGGTGGGGTTAGGACAGGCAAATTTACACATGTGCCTTTGATATGAAAATAGAACTCAATAACAGAGACAGTAGAGGAGGAAGAGCAGGGAAAGCAAGGAAAAGGGCCAAGGAAAGAAAAGCCAGCACGCCCCAAGTGCCTTCTGTTACAATGCCTCACAGGCTGAGTACCCAAAATGCTTAGGATTGGAAGTATTTTGGGATATCAACTATTTTTGGAATAGTTGGGGGTGCATGAGATAAATTGGGGATGGGATTTATATCTAAACATGAAATTCATTAAGGTTTTTCAGACCTTACACAAATAGCCTGAAGGTATTTTTATATTCTTAATAACTTTGTGCAGGAAACAGTGGTGTAGACTTTTCCACTTGTGTTGTCATGCTAGTACTTTTGTGCAGATTAGGGATTTTCATTCTGCGTTTTATTTCTCTAACCTAACAAGTCTGTGTTGTATTTATAGGCTAAAAAATGTGAAAGAGAATAGGAAACTTTCCTAGAGTCAAATAGCCAGCCTTGAGACCCAGATCTGTCTGATCCCTACATCTAATTCCTATTATACAGAGGCAGTAAGAGTTTGACTCGAGCGGTAGTTTAGAGAACTGAGATTAGAAACATAGTTTGGCACATTCCAAAGAATTGAAAGAATTTCAATACCAGGCTGACATTTCCTTGGCCCTTAGTTCTTCTTCCTACTCTAGCAGGACATTCTGAGGACTGAGAAAAACCATGTGTTGAAATATAAAGATCAGCTGTTGAAGGTGTTAATGAGTAGCCATTGAATGCACGTTCGCATGAGGACAAGCACAGCCTGGAGATGAAGCCATCTGAGATATGTGGGATGGATTGGAACAGGGGGATGAAGAGATGGGCAGCTGTTCATGGGTATGGCAGGACAGCCAATGGTCAGGAGAATGGGAACAAGGAAAGTCAGCAATGGGGAGAATGAAGGCAGCAGAAGTAGGGTAGGGCCCAAGAAGGGGATATGAGGAGAGGAAAGTTGGTTTATTTCAGGGTTCAGATAAGAGGGCGCACAAATCCGTTCATTAATTCATCTTGGTTGAAGAGAGAAACGTAGGATGGGTGAAGCCATTCTGACTCTCCCACGTTCTGCTGCTGTCTCTTTTGTTTCACCTGCTTGTCCAAACTAAACTCTCCACACGACGTCTCAATCTGTCGAGAGGCAGCTGCTATGTATTACATTCAGTTGTTCACACATGCCCATGCTGGCATCTTTGGACAGATTCTTAGAGTGAAGGCTCAGGCCTGCCTGAAGCCAGGCACATGTGTTTTGGAACTTAGCTCTTTCACAGAACTGCAGGTCACTTCCTCTTTCCGTGTGGCAACTCACCAAAGAGGAACTAGGATAGAGCTGGCACCTATGTGGTTCTCTAGAACAATGGAAGGCTAATTGTTGGAATATGGCTTGAATTCAGAAGGACATTTTGAAATGGCTAGAGAGGAGGAACTCCCTCAACCACTGTTCAAAGACTCTTTGAATACTTCAGGGAAAGCACTTAACTGGGAGTAGGGCAGAGTAGCTTATTCTTTGTACCCTCCTGGATCTTTATAGGACAGAAACAACCAGAACTACACACCCCTTGCAAAGCATACCCTGGCCCTGTGGAAGAAGCAGATTCCCCAGGGTAGATGTGGGAGCACACACTCCTATCATCACCCTCAAAATTAGAAACATAGGGCAGCCCTACACAATTCCAAAGAATTCCCTCATTCATAACTCACACCTTCCCCTCAGTTCTAGTCATTAGCAGTCACTGACCAGCTTTCCTCTGTGTCGTTTTGAGAATATTACGTAGGTGAACTTATATTCTTATATAAAACCTTGAGACTGAGTCTTATGCTTTGTGCAGTGCCTTTGGAATTCATCCAGGTTCTGTGCATGTCAACAGTATGTTTCTCTTTCTTGTTGAATGGATTGCATTTTGTGATCAGAGTACAGTTTGTTTATTCATTCAGTTCTTGAGGGATATTTTGGTGGTTTCCTACTTACAGTGATTATGAATAGGGCAGTTATAAATAGCTAGGCTCAGATTTTTGTGCAAATGTAAGTTTTTCTCTCTCTAGGGTATGTACCCAAAAGTAGAGCTCCTGGGCCATATGATAATAATATATTTAAGTTTATAAGAAACTGTTAAACTGTTTTCAGAGTGTCTGACCATTTTATATTCCTATCACCAATGTCTACGCCCTGCTGCATATCCTCATCAACACTTGGTGTTGTATCTTTTTCATTCGAATAGGTATCTAGTGGTAGGTAGCTTATTGGGGCTTGAATTGTAATTCTCTGATGGATAAAGATGCTGAACATCTTTTCATGTATTTGCCATTGGAATATTCTCCTGGCTGAAGTGTTCATCCACTTTTAAATGTAGTTTGTTTCCTCGTTAATTTTAAAATATTTGGTAGTATGAATAACTGGTTGGAAGACAACACTATGTATTACAACAAATACTTTGAAATTCATATTACTTTATTAAGTGAAATTCTGTGCCATTTGTAATTTTTTTCTGCTTTAATTCTAATTTGTACCCTCTTTAGAAAAAAGATTCTTTGAGATTCTGTACAGAAGCTCAAATAGGTGGAATATGTGGTCTGCAATTTTCTTCTCCCAGTGAGTAGCCTGTTTACTCGTTCTGTGTCTTCTGCAGAGAAAAGGTTTTTATTTTTATAAAACACAATGTACCAATTTTTTTCTTTGACAAACTGTACTTCGGTGTCAAAGTCTCTTTGCTTAACTCCATAATGAAGACATTCTACTCTTTTCCTTTAGATCCATGATCCATTTGGATTAGTATTTTTAAATGAAATGTGACATTTAGGTTTAGATGGAGTCTTTTTATATGCTCTTCAGTTGTTCCAACATCATTTGTTAAATAAAATCTCCTTTCCTCTCTGAGTAGTTTTTGTACTTCTGGCAAAAATCAGTCAGGCATGTTCCTGTGGGTCTGCTTCTGGAATCACTTTTCTGCACTGATGAGCTGTGTGTCTACCCTTTCATAAATCTACACTGTTTTACTGTATTAAGGAAGTTTATTCCTCCAAATTTCTCTTACTTTCTCCATAACTGTTTATTCTAATTCCTCTGACTTTCCAGATAAATCTTTAAATCACTTCATTTGATATATCCATGGTGAGATTTCAATCATCATCCCATTAATCTATAAATCAATTATGGGATAGATGATATTACCAGACCGAGTCTTCCAAGGCATGAACCAAGTATATTTTTCAATTTATTGACATACTTTTTGATTTCTTTCATCAATTTTAAAAAAATATTTTTTCTAGCTTATATCTCACTTTAGCTGTATACTTAATTTTGTATATAGAGCTATTCTATACTGTAGCACCAGATGACAGTGAGCAAAGATAAACACACACACACACACACACACACACACACACACACACACAGACCAAGTGCATAGGAACAAGGAAGATTTTATTGTAAGTTTGCAACTGACCATATGCTGACTTTAGGTCAGGACTTGGAAAGCTGTCAGCATCCACCAGAACTTGGCTTTCAGGTTATATATGTCTCAGGTGTTCATAGTAATTGCATTATTTCATTTTCAAGAACTTTAAAAGAATGTCACACAATTGTCAGAAAGCTTACATTTCCCAGACATTGGTGACCTTTTCTCTGTCCGAGAGCATTTCAGCTTAATATTTACCCTATTCCCCAACTTGTTCTATTTGTTCCTATTTTATGACCTGGGTTTTCTCTAAGTGGGTTGATGGCTAGCTACATAAAAGGGGATAAGTTTATCTATAGTTTAAGTGAACCTAAGTGGCCTTCCTTTAAAATGGTATCTCTTGCCCATCAATTGAAGTTAACCTTTCTATTTCTAGCTCTACTTTGCTACGATAAAGAAAAATGATTTTTATG
This sequence comes from Myocastor coypus, assembly GCA_004027025.1. NCBI lineage: Eukaryota > Metazoa > Chordata > Mammalia > Rodentia > Myocastoridae > Myocastor > Myocastor coypus. Next base: position 26,512 of record PVJA010007324.1, on the reverse strand, counting down.
TTGACCTTTGTGACGGTTAATCTTGATCCGCTGACTTCACTGGCTTAATCGCTACGAGCAGGTCTGCTGAGAATGTCCCTGTGTGCACTTGGGTGGATCCTAGAGGTGTGGTCCTGGGTATTATACCTGGCCCCTTGCCCCTTTCTTTGTCATGCTCTATTCTGCAGCTCTGCTTCCTGGTGACCATGCAAAAAAACCACTTTGTTCCACTACGCCCTTTTACCCTCATGTCTTGGAGCCAGTTGATTGTGAACTGAATTTTTCCAAGCCTTATGGTGAATTAAACCTTTCTGCCTTTAAGGTACTTTTTTTTTAATTTAAAATTTTTATTAGTACATGTTTGCAGTACAGAGCCTCATTTAAATCTAAGTATCAGGTTCACACCATGTCCAGCAACAGGCAAGCTGACACATGCAACCTGCATCCTGAAGCCTTGCTAGTAACACTGTTCATTAGTTGCAGAAATTATTTTATTTCTTAGGACTTCCTAGTAGAAAATCATGCCATCTGTGAACAGAGACATTTTTCTTTCCCTTTTTAAAATCTATAGCCTATGCCCTTTCTTTTTCTTGTCCTACTGCACTGGCTCTGGCTTCCACTGAGACACTGAATAGAAGTGGTAGAAAGACACCTTTTCTTTATTCCTGCTCTTAGGAAAAAAAATACTTAAACTTTCATTAAAAAATATAACAGTATCTGTGGGTTCTTAAGAGAGTGCATGTGGGTGCACCCCTGTGTAGCTCTTTAGATTTAAAGCAAAACTTCACTTATGGCCTTGTATTTTTCTTCTCTGAGATGATATGAATGTGGTTGTCACTCTTCCCACTCTAAATTCTTACGTTGGAAACTGAATCACCAATGTGAGAGCCCCAAGAAGGATGGCCCTTGGGACCTTGACTGTGGCCTTTCCAGCCCCGAAGAATTCAGAGAAATAGATTTTGGTTCACATGCTACTCACTTTACGGTAATTATTACGGTCTGAATAAACTGAGACACCCTCCCTCAGGGTGTAAGGTAGTTGACCTAAATTAAATTTATTCCAAACTGTGCTATGCTATTGTATGAATGTCCCAACTTCAACTCATGAAGTTTAATCCTCAGTGTGAGGTAAGACCTTTAAAAGGTAGTTAGGCAGAGTGCTTGCTAAATGATCAACTCAATCTTGAATAAATGGATTATCTTGGGAGTAGGTCTATTATAAAAACCAGGTTGGCCTTGTCCCCCGTCATGTGATGTCCTGCACCACACTGGGACTCTGCAGAGTGTCCACGGGCGGGAAGGCCTTTGCTGATGTGGCCCTCACTCACCTTAGATCTTCCAGCCTCTAGAACTATGAACACAATAAACCTTTATTCTTTATAAATTATCCACTCTCTGGTAGAAAACAGACTAAGAGGCATGGTTAATAATTAAAAAATTCAGCGGCATCTGTAATGCTGCAAATTCAATAAAATTTAACCCACAAGTATATAATGATTACTGCCAAGAAACATCTCAGGAATGCATTAAAGGGCAAGATATTTGTTGACACTGTCACCTAACAGCCATTGTCCCTGCTGTTAACAGCATAATTCTCAGCTGACCCCACAACTAGTTTGGAAGTTTGGGAAAACAATATAGGATAAGGGAGTGATTTTTAGTCTGACCAATCAGATCATCAAATTTCTTTTGTCTTAATATATTACTGAAGAATCAGCCTGTGTCCCAATTAGGGCAGAAGGAGTGTCAGGCTAAGTTCAAAGTGTCTTGCTGATCAGAATCTTTCTTCTTTTCTAGGTGTATAATTGTGTCTCAGTTACTCTTCTCTTGTTGCTGGGACAAATACCTTACACCCAAAATGAAGGAAGGAAAGGTTTGTTCAGCCCACAGTTATGGGAGGTTTCAGTCCATTCTCGGCTGGCTCCAAGGCTGAGTGGCACAGGACACAGAGCATCAATTCATGATGCCAGAACAGCAAAAATGGCAACTGCAGAGAGAGTCTGTCTCTCTGTCTCTCTTATATATCATTCAGGCTCTCTGCCTCAGGCTGGGTGTAATACTCACACCCAGCAGAACTAAGACCCATAATCCCAGCCTTGGATCACCCATAATCCCAGTGGATCATGAGTTAATCTCAAACTCTAGAAGTCCCCACCCCACGACTGCATGAGACTTTGGGGGTACAACTAGAAACAAACCATAACAAATTGAGACAAGGAAAGCTTGAGTTATGATGTCTGCTAACTCCCTATCTGCAAGGAGTGGAAACATCACAGAACTACAAGAACTAGAAGTAAGGAAAGAACAGGTCTAGAGGATAGCGTTTGAAACCCCGAATCTAGCTGCTTCTGTAGCCAAGTACTATTCCTGAACTCTTAAGCTATAAATTTTGTGTCATACTCCCCTCCCCATATTTCTGGCTTAAACTTGTTTGAACTGGATCTTGTGGCATTTCCGATTAGAAGATTCCTAAATTATAAGTGGGAAGAGAGAGAGAAACATTGGTATTCTGGGTACCCAGTTCATTAAATATACCCACCCTACCTGCATAGAAGGAAATCTGGCAAATGTTGGGGCAAGGCCTTCTGGACATGGGTGCCATGGGCACAGGATTTTGTAGCAGGAAGAGTAGGAGAGCAGTGAGGTTGGTGCAGAGGTGCAGAGATGGGGGATCCATTATTGCCTCTTACCTACCTCATGTTCATTACTGGCAGCCATCAGTTATAACTAGAGTGGAACAGTGTCTACGTATGGCTCATGGACCTTCTATCTTTTCAATGCTTTTTAAAGATAGCAGTATGCTGAAAATTTTCTAGTGTGGCATTCAATGCCATGTGCTCTGTGCTGCTTATTCTCCATTTGCCTCCTACCCTTGTTGGCCCTGCTTTGCCCACAGGCCAGCTCACCAGGCATTCATGCCCTCGGATTTTGGTTGAGTTTAACCAAGGAGAGGCACTAACCATAAACCTCATGGGGGGTGGGGGAGGAGACCGGGGTACTACTTTCCACTGCCTCTCTGGACTTCCAGCAGTGACTTGTATTCCTCAGTGGCCACATGGGTCCTGTCATTTGGTCCCTCTGCAACGGCCTGAGCCCTCATGGGACTGTGGTAGCACAATCCCCTTCTTCCTTTGTTCAGGCCCAGGGGAGCTTACAGCATCCCCTGCTGGTTCCCTTGACTCTGCCTAACTGTAAACAGATGGTTGATTAACTTCTGCTCAGTGGAACCCTTTTGAATGAGTGTACCAGGTCTGTAACTGACGCAGGCCCGCATGTCCTTCCCGCCCTCGATCACAGCACAGCCAGTCACCACAAATGCCTTGCTGTAATTCCCTCTTTTTGGAAAGCCTAGTTAAGATGCCACCTCCTCTAGAAATGGAAGGCGACAGAGGGATGGGGGAAGAGAGGGAGAACAGAGGGATGCAAGGAAGAGGAAATGAAAAGGATTAAGATACGTGTGCGTGTTTTCAATAGGATCACAAAAATGTACTAACAAAAATAAATTTTAAAAATAAAAGATACCATGTTCTCCAGAAAGCCTTCCCAGGCTCTGCCCCAGGGAGCAACGGGTCTCCTTTCAGGACCTTACTGAGATTTCTCTATATCTTCACGGCTACTCAGCGTTGTATCTCTTCCTTCTTGAGGCAGCAGCACTGTCTGCTCCCATGTGTAACCTCCCCTCCACTTTCCTAGCACAAAGCTTGCCGCATTGTAGGTGTTGGAAATCTGTTGCACAGAACTGAACCAGAAATACATTATAATTACTATTTAGTGAATGTGCCCAAGAAGCCCGTGAATTTTCTAGCCTTCTCTCACAGAGCCTGACCATAAAAACCGGGAGAAAATAGCTAATGGAGAAGGCTCTCAGGCCAGCATGAAACCCAGCCTCTTCAGTAACTCCTGACTCAGGGGCTCATTCTCCTCCGACAACAGCTGGGGCGTTGTGTGCACGGCTACACCTGGGAACTTCTCTCAGGTTTTTGAGGCACCTGAGACTGAAGAGCCTTCTGGGTTCAGCTGAAGAGGAGACTGGGTGCGAAACGTGAGGCTGTACCCCCAGGAATACAGTGTTTAGAGCAAGAATTCATCCGCTTGCAGGCCAACAGTCTCACCCCATGAATCTTTCGGCCTCAGAACAGCCAGGCTCTCACACTCCTTCACAGGTGTATGAGCGATACAAGTGTGGCCAAGCTATTTCTAGGACATATAGCCATGACTTGTCCCACTTTGTACCTGTGCTTGACTCTCTTAATTTCATTTTTTCCTCTTAGAAATGGTTTCTATCTTGGAATCTCAGGGTGATTCTATCACCTATCAACTCATTTTATACACTGTTGTCAAATACATTCATCCCTATGTGGCCATATTCCAGTTGGTCCTGAGTAAGATTTAGCTTCTAGCCACATGCACCTGCTCTACCTGGGAGACCCTCAAATCCTGGGCTTAGAGGACAAACAATTTTCCTCATGTCAAACACCCCTGATGTTCTGCATCACTACCTTTTACAATGATTAGCTTCGCAACTGCTACAAAAACACCTTATTGGTTTATTGCACAATCTTAGGAAGCCTCCTCTCTGCTTCTGAGCAAAATCTGACCCTCTATCCTGTAAGAGTAACTTAGAATTCACCTGGGAGAATGGTGGCTGGTCAGCCTGGGTGTTCTAGACCTGCCACAAGCTTGCAATTTCCACAGACAGGCTTACAGCCCAGAATCTGAGTCTAAAGGGACTCTAACTTTTCAGTTTGTTCCTTACCTCTTTTTATAAATCTTGTGTGACTTTTAACGCTGTTCCCCATGATTGCTAAGCATGCATGCAGTCTGCCTGCCAACTGTGTATTGTATACTCTTCTCTTCCTAACTTGTATGGAATTATAACTCCTACATATTCTGCACCCCCAGGAGTACTGAAGAACCTATACTTTTATATGTAAATGATCTGAGATATAGTATAAGAATCTTGTGATACTATACTTTTTCCTTTTGACTACACCAATAGACTGATTAGTAACTTTATTCTCTACAGTAGATAGATAAATAAAATAGGTCAACATTTAAAAGCATCATAGCAAGAAGGTTTTGCTGTCACCAGGTACCATGCTTCTTAAAGTGAAGTCAGCCAGGGCCAGCAAGATAGCTCAGTGGACTAAGCACCTGCTCAGGCAGCCACAGGGACCAGGGTTTGATCTCTGGTGCCACATGCCATGCTGGCTCTGCTCCTAGGAACATTGATCTGGCAGATAAGCCTGGGTGTGGTGTCGTACACCTGTAATCCCAGCACTGGGAGGTCTGAAAACAGGAGGATCACTATGAGTCTGAGCTGCATAGTGAGACCCTGCACAAAAGACATACATATATACATACATACATACATACATACATACATACATACATACATTAATTAAGGTGAAGGCAGCCTCCATGTCAAAAGGCTCGGTCAGGAGTTTCTGTCTATAACAACAGTATGAATGCTTATTCTAATCTTCACTGGAAGAAGGCACAGACAGGTCAGCTCCTTTGGTTATCATTTGTAAAAGGAGAGAAAACTTGTGTGTGGACTATTAAATGTGTTACACAGCCACCAAAAGAGGCCCACATGCCTTTCCACACAGGATGAGAGTAAGCCCCAAGAATGTACACAAAGATGTCATCTTAGGCCAGGGTCTTCAAGAAACAGCCTCATGCCTACCATCCAAGTTTTAGCATTTACAAGCCCAAAGTCCACTTTGTTTTCTTTCTGGGAAACAGTCACAGATGTTTATAAGGTATTTTATGATTTTATAGAGTATTTCCACATGTACCAGCTCACTGAATGACACCAACAGATTAGATTTAAGGCGTGGAAATGCAGGCAAATATATCCAAGATGACCACCCAAGACCAAGAAGTCCAACATGGCAAGGATAACATTTGCATAGAAACACTTGGGAATTCTGTTTATTCTTAAAATCTTATGTATTTCTCAGGCCCTTCCATCACCTTTTTTCAGACTGTCTTGAAAGGCCACAGATGATCCCTTGGGCAAAAGGGGAAATGATAAGAGAAGAAAGAGAAACAGAATTTAATCTAAAGTCATAGCTGAATACCCCAGGCTTTGAGACCTACAAACCCTTCCCCTGGCACACAAGAAATACAGGTAGCACCATCCCAGCTTACTGGTGAGCAGGGCTTCACATTGACAGGGTGCTAAATCTCAGATACAGTAGGTCTAGTGTTCTGTGGTTATTGACTTGAGCTTAAGAAAGTAACAAGATCTTCCTCAATCACTTTCAATTAAACAAAAATAGACACAAATTTATATTTTTTTTCCAAAATAACCAAGCTAATTAAACATTGCAGGAAGATAACAATATTCAATACAAGCAAAAGCTGTTACTTAGGAGACCTGGACATCATACTCAGGTTCCTTGATTTCTGATTGGTCCAAAGATTTTGGATCTTCACAGTCTAATGTAATCTCAGAAAATTCTCCAGGTACAAGAAAGAAATCCATGGAGAAGAAGCAGAAATGAAGAAAGCCTGTCACATTTCCTGGTTCACAATTAACTGCTGCTAATAAAAAAGAAGAAATACTATCTTCAGAGTCATGTACGTGCATGCGTGCGCATGTGTGTGTGTGTGTCTGGAGACTGAACCCAAGCCCACACTGAGATATATCCCAGCTCTTTGTATTCTTTGAGAGAGGGTCTCACTAAATTCCTCAGAATGTACTTGAACTTGCCATCCTTCTGCCTCAGCTTCCCAGAGTGCTGTGATTACAGGCATATAATCATGCCTGGATTCTTCAGAGTTGTTAATGGCTAATCCTAGTGTTTATACAGTCATTCAAAGCCTCCTGGACCAGACAACAGAGACAAGCAAATTAAATCTTTATCATATAAATAAGAGATAGAGATAGAAATTGGAAGGATATGAACAAAAGAGATAAAAGGATAATGCAAGGGGTAACCTATAAGTAAGTTCAGTAAAAGATACAGGAGTGTTTGCAAAAGCTCTGTCTTTCATGGTTGATTCAGCTCCAATCAACCATGATTAGAGCTCTAATAGCTCAATTACTATAAACAAGAGACATGCAACTTTTTTCTAATTGTCATATAGACTTCTCTGGAGATCAGATCTTCCTTAAAGAAGTCAGATGCCTTATCTGGAAACTTCAGGGTCAGGGTGAGCTCACACCAAATTGGCTCAAGAACCATTCATAATCAGACTTGATTTTTTTCTGGGACCCACTCCTCAAGCAGGGAATTATTATGTTCAGGTAGACTCAGGCTTAGATATAAAGTATTCCATGGTCTCTAAAGACCCATATAAGTGTGTAACTAGAAGGTCAACACAGCAGGTCCCTCAAGGATTTGTGTCTTTTTTGTCTCAATGAAGAGAGTTTTGTAATGAGTCAAGATATTTTGGGACAACTCTTATAACATTAGTCAAAGCTAGATACTATGGAATATGACAGGGTCACACAAAACTTTATTGTTACCCTCAGAAAATGGGGGTGAAAAAGATCAGGATGAAAAAGTAACAATACATTGCTATGGATTGATGTAAATCTGCTTGACCCTGGAGCAGTGTTGGGAAGTGGGGCCTTTAGGACATGAGTAGGTCACTAAGAGGATTAATGACTCTACATTGTTGCTCTCATAGGACTAGATTAGTTACTCAGTGGTTCTCAACCTTTCTAATGCTGTGACCCTGCAATACAGTTCCTCATGTTGCAGTGACCCCAAACCAAAAAAAAAATTTTGGTAGCTACTTCAAAATTGTAATTTTGCTATAGTTGTGATTCGGAATGGCTTTAGGCAACCCCTGTGTTTTGGTTGTTCGACCCCCGATGGGGTCGCGATTTGCAGGTTGAGAACTGCTGATACTGCACGAGCAAGCTGTTATGAAGCAAAGTCACCCTTTGTGTTTTATCTGCTTTACATGTACCTGTGTTCTTCTGATTTCTACCTTGAATGGCACCATGCTTTCAGATTTTCCATTCTGCAGAATCATGAGCTCAAATAAACCTCTTTCTTCATGAACTACCCAATCTCAAGTGTTTTGTTAGAGGAGTTTTCTTTTTGGCTTTTTAAGGCAGGGTCTCACTATGCCATTCAGCCTGGCCTTGAGCTCACTTTCAAGTGTTTTGTTATAGCAACAAAAAATAGACTAAGATACATACACTAAGTAGTACTTTCCTAAAATACCAAAAGTGGACAAGCAAGGATAAAGATTTCTTTGCTCTTAACACCACTACTCTCTGGACTTGACCTTTCTAATCTTTAAACCTGGAACTCCTACCACACCTTCTTAAAGCCATTCCAACTATTGCATTTTCCAGAAGCTCTTTCTCCATTCCAACATTCTTTTTTTTAGGAACCAATAGAAGCTGTACCTTTCTTGTAGCCCTTGCCATACTTAGGCTCATGTGAAGGATATTTTTTCTGTGTTGCTGCCAACAAAACACAGACTCTGAGTCTACAGCTTTTGCCAGTAGCATCCATGGAGTCAATTTAAATGGAGTTCCTAATTGATTGCCAAATGAATAGATTTTCCTAGCAACAGATAATGCTTTTCATCTAAGATGCCAATTCTGTTTGATTAACAGTTGGCTGCCTAGAGCACAGTCTGGAGGATTCTGAGGCCATGAAGAGCTTAGTAGTAAAAGCTGCTATAATCAATTCATGATTCCTAGTACAGGGGAGGACTGGGAATGGTGGCACAAATGCTGATGATTCGGTAATGTAAGTTAAGGGTTATAAAAATACAGAGAAAGAAGATTGCCTCTATATGGAGAGGTCCTCTTAGTTCATGTATACACACACACACACACACACACACACACACACACACACACACACACACACACTCAAAAGAAAAACTTGTGGGCCCGGCAGGATGGCTCAGTGGTCTAAAGTGCTTGCTTAGGAAAGCTTGGGCGGTTGCAGGGACCGCAGTTCAATCACCGGCACCACATGCTGCGCCAGCCCTGCCCTCAGGGCAGCCATAAAAATAAATAAATAAATTTATAAAAAAGAGAAAAACTTGTATAAATATTTCAATAATGAAAGCATTATGATAGCATGAGATTGATAAAAGTTACCTTTGACTTCTACAATCACAAGCAGTGTTTAAAGTGCTGGCCATTAGCTTCTAGACATTTATTAGTACGGCAAACTGCTGAAATGTGTAAACTTTTTTGGGGGACAGACTCTGTATATGATAAAAGTGGGATACAATTTTTGGAATAGGCAGATATAATTTTCAGGATGAGCAGGAAAGAACAGATGACATTGTTCTGAGCAAAAGTATCAGTGCAGGGAAGTACCACCTGTGCTAGGAAAGCCACCATCGGATAAGCTCACGGCTGGACACGGTGGACGTGCCTGTACTTGCCGCACTCTGGCAGACGGGCATGCAGGCTGCAAGTTCGAGCCCAGCCTAGGCAACTCTCCAAAGGCTGGGGATGTAGCTCCGTGTAAGGCCCTCATATCACATAAACAAATGAATAAAGAAAATAAAGCACAAGTGTAAACAGAAAGTTTATATAGGAAAAAGGGCTCATTACCGTGTCAAGGGGTAGGGCAAGGAAGAGCCTTGAGACAGAAAAAGGATGGAGTGAGGGACAGGATAACAGCTTTTATTTTGCCTTCTTGCAAGAGTAAACTCTGCAATTCTCACAGAAATTGAGAAGAACCAGCTTTTCCCCACCAGGAATAGAAAAATTTGAGAGACTAGGCTTTCTGCAGTTAGCCATTTGTGGTGATGGTGCAGTTTTTTTATTGTTGAATTTATTGTTTACTGAGTTATAAGAACCAGGTGCCTCTTAAACACTAAAGCACTGGTAGAGAAATAATTTAGTAGTAAACTCTCATCTGATCCTTGTCCTCTAAGGCACTTCCCTTTGGTTGAGTGTGTGCCAAAGTTTCCTCAAGTGCTTGTGGCTGAGACCTTCCTCTGGGCGGTTTCAGAATTCAAGCCCCACTCCCAAAGGCCACCACTTTACTTCAACATGCAGATAAAGCAGAGCTTCTGTGATCAAGACCCCTGCTAGACATTTGGACATGCGCTGAGGACTGAGGCAAAATGAGGTCAAGAAGGAGTCTAGCAGCTGGATGCTCAGCCTGAGCAGAGGGCTGGCAGGAGGGTCTTACTCCTCAGAGATAGCTCTGGCCTCCAGGGGTGAAGAATGATGTGGATAGGGTTAGTTCCACAACCCTCCTCTGCATCTGGACTGCAAGGGACCACTGCCTGAACCTTATAGAGCTGAGGCCTGACCCAGGAGAGGAACCACTCAGGACATGCTGTGTGAAACATCTGTGACCTAGCACAAACCTCAACCCTTTCAGGAAATACAGGAGTATTGGCTGGAAAGGAAATATCCCATCTGTGGTAATAGAACAAGCAGTCAGAAGATATTTTCCAGAGTAAGGTAGCAATATTTCTGGCAAGGGGTGAGTCACTGAAACACTTCCTGTTCATTAACAGAGGTGTTACTGTGGAGTATGCTAATTACAACAGAGAGTTCTTTGTTGCAGTTTAAGGCTGTTCAGTGAGCAAGTATAATGCATCAGCTCCTTCTAAAACTACTGTCTCGCTGAACTCTAGCTTCATTGTGAATTACGGTCTTCACAGCAACTGTCTCCAGTAGCATCTTCTATTAGGTGTATTTTTAACATGCATAATAGGAAAAGCCACTTTAAAATATTGGCCAGTTTAACAGATACTACAGGGGGGCTCAAATCGGCCACTCAATTTAATTTAAAATGAGAGTATTTTCTCTGAGAGTGCTTGAGTCCTCATAGTGTAAGTGACCCCAGCTCTCTAGTGACACAGGAAATTTGTAGGTCCTCGGGCAAATGCAGCTTTCCTGGAGCCCAGCCAGTGTGCCACTGACTCTTCACAACCATTATTTTCAGTCTCAGCTCTGTGAAAGGTAATCACAGTTTCTCACGAGTAGTTAGTTAATGTGGAAAGCTCTTGCTCGCTCCATGAGCCTTAAGAGCTTACACGTGCATTCACCTGCCAGCCAGCAGCAGATTCCTAATCCCACTTGTTCCTTCACTGTCTGACATAACCCATCCGGGGTACTCTATGAGCCCTACCTCCCCCAGAACCAGCACACACACATCTGCAGCAAAGAGCTTCTGCGTGGAAGCTCTTTATTTCTTACATCACTCCATTCCTTTTTATTATCATTTTTTTGCAGGCCTCATACATGCCAGGCAAGAGATGGAACCCAAGCCTCATACATGCAAGGCAAGTGCTCTACTATTGAGCTACCTTGTTCAGCCCTGGTGCTCAGATTTTTGACAGGTGGGTAATTTTGACTCTGAAGTTTACTAAATAAAATACTATATCTAAGAGTAAGTAATATTTAATGAGACATTTAATATGCATTAATTATTAGCAATTTATATTCAAAGTCCTTCAAACAAGTTACATATATAATGTATATATGTGTGTGTACATAAATATATTACATATGCTATATATATATATATATATACATATATACACACCAACACCAGTATCCATAATATAATATGAAACATCACTTTTAAGGCTAATTTTATAATACTGTGTTTAGATAATTCAGTTTGAGGTCAGTTTGATAGACTTAGGTATGCACCTTGCACAAAACAACTCCAAATCAGAAATTTTTGGTGATTCCTCTAATCTGGTAGGTTTTAGTTTTAGGATGAAAGCAAGTGCTTGCATTTAAAACCCAGTTTTTGCAATTCAATATATGAAAAGTGTGCAAAGCCAACTAAAGAGACTTTTCTGTAAGGCATTTAAACAGACTGATAGGTAGACAGGAGCAAGTAGACAGGACAGGTTTAATATTGCATAGACACATACCTAACTGTGTGTGTGTGTGTGTGTGTGTGTGTGTGTGTATTATAGAATACAAACATTATTCATTTAGACATGTAAAGTGTTTTAAGAACATTTTATGAATACATGCTCTGAAGACCATAGAGGCAAAGGTTCTTTATTATCAACTTCAAAATTTCTAGAAAATATCATGGAAACCAATTAGTAGGAATAATTATTTTGTCAGTAATACTTGTCATGTCTGCGACATGCTATGGATGAAATATACTAATACAAATAAAATACATATGACTATCTGACTTACTTCTGTTTGCAAAATTACCTTTAGTGAAAAGTCACAGTAGGCCCTTGCCCCTGCTTTCGCTGTTACCATGACAGGTGTACTTTGAGCTCTTTTCAGGAAATGAAACACAACCTTGCTCTTGATGCAACAGTCTTATAATATATATCACTATGTAGATATATAAAATAATTTCACAACTTTGCGTATTATCTGCTTTCACAATTATGTAAATATAAATCTATACTCTTGAAAAGGCCCTATTACGTACGCCATTTTGACAATAGAGAGCTCTTTGTTGCACTTTTTGTAATCCTCACATCCAATTGGTTACTGTTATGTATTATAGAAATAGGGGCCCGGCGGGATGGCTCAGTGGTCTAAAGCGCCTGCTTGGGTGGCTTCAGGGACCGCGGTTTGATCCCCGGCACCACATGCTGCGCCAGCCCTGCCCTCAGGGCAGGCTGAGCCGGCCATAAAAATGAGTGAATAAACAAACAAAAGTTCTGAAACAAGAATAAAAATAATAAATAAAAAAAAAGAAATGACTTACGACACAGGAATTAGGCCACTCATTATTTTAAAGAAAAGTTTTTAGAAATACTATTATTTTGTGATTTTGAATCTTTTGTGTTTCATGAATATTTTAAGTCAGAAATATACAAAATATAAAAAATACATTTATTAGGCCCCTTATTATTCTTATAATAATTCTGTACTGCTATAGAACACCACCTTTGTAATGGCCCCATACATTATTTATGTTATTGTCTCTAAGTCATACAACAGCTTACTCAACGTCAAGGTCACTTCTTCATTAAAACTCTGCCTCCCCCACTTAGCTCCCTATAGAAGAGTTCCTCTGGCTCCTCCCAGTGAACTGAGGAAAGACTACATACTCATGAAGCCTCTGAGTGACCTCCGAGATTTCCTAACCCTGAGTCAGCTAGCACATGGCACATATGCCACTACGACCTGAGCCTGAGCCCTTGGTGGACCTCAGCCATCAATTTCAGAAGATTTTCTTTTTTCCAGTTTGTTGCTCAGCAAACATTGCACCACACACACTATGACCTATAGGTGGAATCTGGCACAGGGTTGGGATTTCTTTTGCTCTGGCAGTTAATTCAAATCTCTTTCTTCCGGATAGAAAACAAAACAACAGAGCTCTAAAGAGTATAAGTAGCCGATAACACTTTCTTTTTTTCCCACATAGCTTTTTAAGAGTCAGTTGCATTATTTTACAGTCTCATTTTGTTTTTAAGTGCCTGGCAAGTGTAATGGGAGAAGGAAGATCTTCTGTTTGAGGAAGAGGAACATGCTTGATAGGCAAGTAGGTGAGTTAAATGTCCATCCACATTATTTCTATAGATCAGAGGGGGCTGGAGTAAGCGGTAAAGCATCTATGGAGGAAATAGACCATCAAAGATCGCATCTTAAAAGGTCAGACTTAGGTGACCTGATCTGACTTAAAATTCACTTGGACAGCAGTTTTACCTCTCAACTGTTACAAGAGTTCGAAAGGATCTTCACTCTTACAGGCTCATACCCTAGTCTCTGGAACCTGTGAATGGTGTCTTCTAATGGCAAAAGAAAGACTGTTACCTTCTACGGAAATAAGCTATTTCCTTAAGTATATCCAGAGAGAATTATCTAAGTCATAGAACTTAGACCAAGACTTAGAGAGAACTCTAAATGCCACAAAATCCAGAGCTAGAGAGAGACCACAAACATAGGAGAAAGTGATCAGATGACAAGACGTGCCCACTCCACCTGGACAGGCACTGAAGAGTGCAGAAGCTATGTCCCTGTAGAGGTCCCAGATGATAAGGGATCTTGCCAGATTTCCAACTTCTGGCCTCCAGCCCTGGGAGAGAATGAATTTCTGTTGTTTGTAAGCCATCCAGTTTGTGGCAAATTGTCACAGCCACCCAGGAAATGAAGACAAGCTTAATCCTCAATGAGTTCATGAAGACCAGCCCCCTGCTGAGCATTGCACCTCCACGATCTACTCACCTCCTGACACCCCCACTAATGAGTGTGTGAGGCTTTAGGGGAACATCTAGATATGAGCCATGATGGACAATTCCCAGAGCTGCTTCACAAAGTGGCAGGGATGCCATGTGCGGCAAAATGAGAATGGATACTTGAAGGCAGTTATTGTCACTTCTATTCTAATACATTTTTTTAAAAAAACTTAAACATTTCACTGTACTTTTCAATGTGAATAGATACATTAATAGTCATTTGTCAGGTTTCAGACCTAACTCCACAGAACATGAATGACACGTTAAGTTCGAACATTATATATACATCCTTCATCTCTACCTGGCCACCTGGCCACCCATTTCCAAAACAAGGCAGCCAGCAAATCTGAGTGCCATGACCAACACCCAGTAATATCGAAAAGGGGAACAGTCATTAAAGAACCTTCCTCCTCCAAGGAGCCAAGACCTGTTTTCTGTAAGCGCATGTGTGTAGCACATAACGTTTAGATTCCTTGAACGGGGATGGCACATGGACATCACACATCTTAATTCCTTTTTTCACTCCCTTTTCATCCCTTCCCTCAGTCCCCTCCGTTTCTTAGATCCCCTTCCCCTGAGAGATCAATCTATCTATCTATCTATCTATCTATCTATCTATCTATCTATCTACCACCTGCTTACCTAGCTCTACTTTTTATTATCTCCCTTTTATTTTGCTCTTTATTTTTATTGTTTTCTCACTGAGACTGCATTAGATTCTACTACAATCACACTTACCACCTGTAAGCAACAGAGAGAGATATTTCTGTTATGCTGACATTCCACAGTAGCTCCTGATGGCAATGTCAATATGCATACACATCATATAAATAAAACAATAATTACCATAATTCCCTAGTCCCCTGAAGAAATTTTTGCTTTCTTTTACTTTGGTTTAATTTTTGAAATTTTTATTATACTTAATGATTGCAAAAAAAATGATTGCATTTATTGTGGGGAGTTAATAAGGTACATAAATACATCTTAACCTATTTTACTTCCTCTTCCTCTCTTCTCCCTCCATTTGTCCCCTTTCCATTTGAAAAGTCACTGTATAATATGATCATCCCTTGTGTGGGGGAAGCATTGTGACTTGTCTGCTAAGGAAGAGAGTCAGAGAGGGAGAGAGTAGAATGAGATGAAGTGGATTAAGATGCACACATAATAATGGGGTGGGCCAGGTCCAAGATCCAGGGGCAAAAGGTACAGGGCTGAGGAGAGATGCCCAGTAATCTAACCATCAGCACCAGTGGGGTCTGGGCTAGTGAAGAAGGCAGTGATGATTTCTAACTAAATAGGGAGCTCTGGAAGGGGCCCCATCTTGAAAAAGAACATGGTGCATTCCACTGTGGACATGCAGAGGTTGAGGAGATTTCAGGGCATTTGGTGCCCAGCACACCTTTGCTGGGTACCCGGATGCTGAAAGTGTGGGCTCCTGCAGGCATGATCCCAGATACTGCCCAGCCAAAGGCAGGGAAGATGGGGCTGGGGCTGGAACCACAGCATGAGCTGTTTACCTGGTCCATCCTCGGAGGCTTCAAAGCCTGACACAGAAGCAGCCAGTGGGAGAAGCCAGGCGCCAAGTTCAAATGAACACTGCAGGTATATGCAACAGAGCGCCAGGGTAAGAAGCACGAGGTTGAGCCTGAGCAGTACCAAGAACAAGGAAGACGTCAGCTGTCAGGCAACAGAACTGGAATCTACCACTGATTGCTTCTTTCACACTTCAAAGGAAATTATTTCAAACGAGGAAGCACCCCAGTTTCATCGAATAAACAATATCTACTGCCTTTTTCTGAAGATCCTAAACTTAAAGTCACAGGTTTTTAAAATGACTGAAACAATATACAAACAAACTGAGGCAGAAAGTGAGGCTGTAAGCCCTAAGTAGGTGAGGACACAAGTCACTCCCCAACACCGCACGCTGTAGGATCACTGTTGGTAACTTGAGTCAGGATGCTCACGTAATTGTCACACTCAAAAATTCTGCTTCAGGGGTGGGGTGGGGAGACAGCTCAGTGGCCTAAGTGCCTGGCAAGTTCAAGGTGCTGAGTCAATCCCAAGTACCCCCTCCCCCTCCCAAAAAAAAAAGAAGGAAGAGGAAGAGAGGAAGGAAGGGAGGAAGGAAGGAAGGAAGAAAGGAAGGAAAGGGGAGGGGAGAGGAGGGGAGGGAGAAAAGAAAGAAAGAAAGAAAGAAAGAAAGAAAGAAAGAAAGAAAGAAATTCTGTTTCCACAGAAACCCCATTTAGAGCCCAAAATTTCATCTAATCAAACAAAAGGAAAACCTTTCTGCCTCTTCTAAGTCGAGAGTTGTGCTGTAGGGTACATACAGAACAAAACGATTCACTCTTTCCATTTGAAAAAAAAAAAATAAGAATGTTACAGAGGCTGTGCTGGCTTAGAAAGAGCATGTCATCAAAACATTTGAATCACCCTATGCTCTTAATTACAGACTGGAAATGAAGAAGAAGAGATATAGCAGCAGACTTTACTTCATAAAATAAATTTCTCATAATCAAGTAAGTCAGGTTTACCATAAAATAACATTTGCTGGGCACCTATTTTATGCCAACCACAGAACACAGCATGTTCATATTACTTTAATGAACCCTAATAACAAATATTCCCATTTTTCAGATGAGGGCCCCAGAGAATAAGCAATTTTCCTAGAGTAGCAGAGGCTGGTAGTGGCAGAATTCAAGTCCAGGACTCCAAACTGCCACCCGTTTGTGCTTATTCTACAGGAACAGGGAACACCTCTATAACTTATAATGAAACCAATACAAATGATCCTTAGAGTATTTTAGGACCAACTTCTTTTGTGAAAACCCAAGCTATTATCTTTAGGATCTTGCAGGGCTTCACAGAAATAAACAATGATGGAGTGGAACTTCAAATCCTTTACTTATAAGCAAGAATTTGAGAAATGTTTCATGGACCATCTTCTGGTCCATGAAAAGGTCCTCTTACATTTTCCCCTCAGACACTGTATCTCAGAAAATCGGAAACTTTAGGCATGATCATAAAAGTTCTCTGTCCTTCGCTTCAAATACTGCAATGTTTTTCAGGGACCAAACATTTCAATGGCTCTGATCAGAAGATGATATTTCACCAGGGTATTTAAGAACTTTAAATTTATTAAAAGTTTTTTCTTCTTTAAGATCCACACACTGGAACATCCAGAAAGGAGACTGCATGCAATCTTTTGCAATTTTTCTGGCTCAAGTAAGGAAGCTATAAAATAATCCTTCACTCTAATGACTTAGCAGGGGCATATTAGTACTCAGGGCCTCTCTAAGATGGACTTTCACTGCTTGTTACACAAGTGGGCCGGAGCAGACCACACAAAAGTGCTAAGATTCTTTTTACTCAGGCCAGAATGTATCAAGAAGTAAGGAAAAAAGGGGCATGGGATGGAGTCCCTAGAGTGGTCTAGGCTGAAGTCTTCTCAGCCTAGAAGCAGAAACACTCCGAGGAACTCTCCTGTGTTGTTGTAACAAATGTGCAGCAACCCTTCAGCCAGCCTCTCTCAGGTTTCAGATGGAGCATTTCCCCTTTATGGAGAAGACAAAAGAAACACCGCCAAGAAACCAGAACAGAGTCAGGCTCCTGGAGCTCACCTGTATTAGAACTGGGAAAGGCACATCTGAGACCAAAGGCTATGTTTACTAAATGCTTAAGGAAGGTTTATCCGGTCCTACCACATATAAACTTGAGCATAAAGTTTAAGATGTATTTATGTAAGTAGTTCTAATCATCAGTGAACAACTGCTCACAGTCCTTTGCAAACCAGCCTGATGAATGGGTATACCGTCCCTAGTGCCTAGAACTTAGTCAACAAGATGAGTAGCTCTGAAGAGCCCAGGGCTGAGAAGTCAGGACCTCAGGGAGAGAGACACATGCTTTAGATTATCCCTCAAGAGTCTTGAGACAAGGATCTAATAATTAATACCATACTTATCACTTGGAAAACAACCAAGGTCATTGCTTCTTTGGGCCGAAAGGAAATTAAATCACTCTTCATAGGCTCTGCTATTTGTATGTGGTGGGACAGGATAAGCCTTCCCTAAAAATGCCCCAAAACATTGGCAGTTCTTCAGGGGGAAAAGTCAGCGTTTTTCTGTTCCTTTCCTCCCACAGGATTGTCCTTTGCGAAGGCAATTGCAGGGCGTTATTTATTTACTAAAAACCCAACTTTCCTTTGCATAAAGTTCTGGAGGAGTCAATCAGACCACAAGGATCCCATGAACTTCTGAAGCCGTTTTTCTTTTGCTGGGGAAGGCAGTATAAGGGGAGCAGGCAACTGCCAAGTATTTAGCAATTCAGAAATCTCCCTGGAGAGGAACTTGCAGGAGGTCAGGAGGGGGACAGCCCACCTCTCCAGTTGCCTTCTGGAAACAGAGGTGGGGCCTGCCAAGGAATCCACTTTCCCCAGAGGGTGCACCAGCCTTCACCTCCTGGGTGTCTCCAGCCGTGCCCAGTGTAAAAGCAGGTAACCCTGGCACCAACTCAGAATCTGTAACTCATATTTCTGAGCCATGGCTCAGACATGCACCTGATCCAGTGATGCGTCAGGAGTGAACCACTTAAATACACCTTTGTTTAAAAACAAGTTAAAAAAAAAAAGCTTGCAATTATATTTAATAGGAGACACGTGCAGAGCAAGGTAGCCCCGGAAAGGGGCGGGAGCAGGCTCTCCTCCCCTTCACCCTCCTTCAGGCAGGCCACAGCTAACACATCCTTGATTTTTCTGCAGGAATCTGGCAATTTAACGGGTTCCAGGGAGGGCAGCAGGTGCTCGCGGCGCAGGAAGGCACCTTGCCACCCGGGGCGAGGGAAAGCAACATTCCCGGGCTTTATCCGCCGGGGTCCCAGCCGTCCTGGGGGCCAAGGAGCCTACACTTCATCCCACTTTCTGAGCCATGGTTCAGGGGCAAAATGGAAGATAAGGGAACAGGTGGCGTTAAATAAAAAATTAATCCCTGTGTGGTTCCAAAGGGTCACCTCCCAGGGCGCCGCTTGGCTCCCTTCCCAGCCGCCAAGCCCCTAGGACCGTGCCGGGCAAAGCAGCCCAGACGGCTTGCGGAGCAGCCACGAGGGAGTCCCCGAGGAGCTTTGTTCTCGGCTCCCAGAAGCCAGGGGCTCGCGGGCGCGAGGGTGGGCGCCGTGCACGTGGGCTCCGAGCCCGAAGCCGGGCGCGCACCGGGCGCCGCGCTGACCCTCGCCTCGTGCGCGGCCTGGCTGGAGCGCGCGTCGCCCACCCGCGGCGGCTCACCTAGCAGCACGGCGGCCACGGTGGACAGCAGCAGCCAGTTGTTCCTCAGGAAGCGCTTCCAGTCGGACCCCGACCTCGCCGGCTTCCCCATGGCTGCTGGCAAGAGCGGCCGCGGCGACGGTGCGCGGGGCTCGGGTGTCGCGCGTGGGCAGGGGCGGCGGGCGCGGGAGTGTCAGGCAGAGGGTGAGTGCCGAACGACGGCGCAGCTGCTGTCACTGTCACCGGCCGCCGCCTCCGGGATGCGCGGCCCGCCCGCCGCCCAGCTAGCGCTGTGCTTTTGCGTGGCGGCGGCGCCCGGCTCCTCCTGCTGCCGCGTTCTGCGGCGCCCGGGCCAACCAGCGAGGGAGAGGGAGGAGCGGCGGGCCGGGCGCTCTGGGGGCGCGGACGCTGCGGCTGCGGACACCTGCGTCCCGCCCACCGCCTTGGGGTCCTGCCACCCACCCGGAGCCTGGGCCCGGGACCGCGGTTCCTGCTCTCCTCACCCGGAGGGGCGGAGCCACCGCGCCTCCTGTGCTGGCGAGGCCACCGTTCCGGGCCGCGCGGCGAAAGCCGAGGCCCTGCGAGCTGGAGAGGCTTTGCGCCCAGGGAAGCAGTCCCTTGCTGCCCTCCGCAGAACACAGGATTCGCCAGCATCTACGACAGCTTGAAGGGTCTGGGAGAAGGACGAGGAGGACGAGGCAGAGGGGCACGGAGTGGTGGGGGCCTGAATTCCCCTGCAGGGGTTATTTATTCTGCTCTTTGGTTGCAATAGCGGAGACTCCAACAGGATTTGCCACTGGACACAGGCTCAGAAGCGCCCCCAGGACAGGGGGATGGTCCCTCCCACAACTTTGCACCAGCTCTTAGGGACTTGCTCTTCGGAGCCAGTAATCAGGACTGACAACCAGACCGGCTGTGCTGGGAACATGGGCTTCCCCCCTCGGCCCCCAGGCCAAATACCTTAGAGAGCAGAGGTGGGGAAATAAAGTTGGTGCCAAATACACTTCATGCTGCGGAGTCCATTTTCTAATTCTGTAATTTCTCTGCTCAGTTTTTTTCACTTTCACATGAACTCTTTCCATCCCTGCGCGCTACATCTACTGTGCGATTTCATGTTGTCTCCCTATCAGCTTTCCTAAAATTACCTTAGCTTTTTAACTTTTTGCCATTTTTAAAATTTGGTACAGGTTCCCGCAATGCAGCTCAGATTCAGTGATCCTCCTGCCTCAGTTTCCCCAGAGCTGGGTTATAGGCATGTACCATCACGCCCGGTTTTGTCGGCCTGCTTGTATTTTAGGGAAGGATCTCCAGGGTGTTCAAGATTTCGCTACTAGACCGGACTCATAGTGATCTGCCAGTTTCCAGCCTCTCAAGAGCTGGTGCGCACCACCACACCCAGTCTCAACGGCCCTCTCAGTGTGCCCCGGGGGCCGGGGAGGGCCAGCACATTAGGCTTGGGGATCAAACTTCCAGCCCCTGCGCCTGCTTGCAGGCGCTTTAATCTTCTGAGCTATTTGGCCAACGAGCTCAGGTCCTTAAGCTTGCCAGCCAGGCTTTTAGACTGCGTAGCTGTCTCCCCAGCCCTTTTACCTTTTGCAGACTTGCTCCTCAGTTAGGGGTTGTCAGAATGTCCGGAACTAGATTAGCTGATGACTGACTCTCTACAGTGCAGACATCATTCCTTTGCTCCTAAGTGATAGACGTACCCTTAAAAAGATAATATATTAAGCTTTATCAAACAGACACAATACAAATGAATTGATCAAAAAGTAAAAAAGTAAGCTTTGAAAAAAGGAAACAAAAAAGGTGTTAAGGTCATCAGGTGTCTGAGGGAGCTCTGAAGACACATCAGAAGAAACTATCAAGAAAGAAAATTCATTGCATAGAAAAGCTGTGTTATGGTTTATGTTTAGTTGTCCCCTCTAAGCTTCATGCAGTCATGGGCGGGGACTTCTATAGAGTGAGACTTGACTCATGAGTCACTGAAATTATGTGTTTTAATACTGATGGGATTATGGTCTGAGTACTTCTGGGATTATGGATGTAGCCTAAGGCAGATAGGCTGAGGCAGAGAGCCTGAATGTAATATAAAAAGAGACAGAGAGACAGACTAGTGCTGTTGCTCTCTGCTCTCCTGGTTGTTCTGTTGCCTCTGTCTCGATTGTTGCTGTTCAGTTGCCATGAACTGGATGCTCTCTGCCATGTACCACAAAGCCTTGCGCCAGCTGAATATGGACTGAAGCCTCCAGTAACTGTGAGCTAATAAACCTTTCCTTCCTTCATTTTGAGTGTCAGGTATTTGTCCCAGCAACAAGAGAAAAGTAACTAAGACAAACTGAAAGAACTCAGGTGCCCAAATTGAGGGGTTAGTAAATATATTATAAAATTATTGTCCAGCTGGCCATTATGCAGTCTACATAAAGAGAATTCATGTAGTTTTTAATCACTTGGGATAAGAATCAAAAAAGAAAGATTAAAATTGTATATCTAATATCATCATAGTACATTAGCATATGTACTGAACCACGTAAAGACAAAAATGCACACATATTTAAACAATGGTTATCTTTGGGTGAGAATGTCATATTTAAATCATTTTCCTTTCCATATTTATGTGTTTTATTTTTCCATTTATATATTTGGTACAAGGTCTCACTCTGCAGCTTGGACTCACAGAGATTCTCTTGTTTTCAGCCTCCCTAGTGCTGGGATTACAGGCGCATGCCACCATGCCTAGGTTGGCCATGCATGCCAGCTCAGCATGCCCAGGATTGAACCCTACTGCCTGTGCTTGCCAAAGCATGTGCTTAGTTCACTGAATTATCTCACCGGCCCTTCCAGTTTTCTGTATTTTCAAAGTATCTACTGTAAATATGATCACTGTAGCTGCTGGTGGGACTGTATGTATAAAATAAGTTCTGAAAAGAGGAGGACAATGCAGGGGTGTAAGAGGAACTTTGCACAATTCATGACTTTTTCAGTTATAGTAAGGTGACTATAGCTGAGTTCTGGAGTTGGTATTTAGGTTTAAATTCCAGTTCCAGGACTTACCAGCTAAGTGGCCTCAGACACATTGCTTAGTGTTTTTGAATCTCAGCTTCTCCAGCTGTAAAGTGGAACACATGTGACCTTTACCACATGGGCATCATAAGAATTGATTTGCTAATGTGCATGGAAGGCATAGAATGATGTCTGGCACCAAGTCCTACTACTGGTCTTGCCTGGTGTCCATGTGGATAAGCATCTTCTAAATCCCTGTCCTAAACTCAGCCTGCACAGCTGCTGGTCAGCTGGAACCCTTGCATATTGGTCAAGAGTACGTATCCTTCAGAAGTCCTTGCACTCTCACACTTATGACCTGTTAGAGTACACGTTCATTGTGTGCTATTTGTATTATGCGAGTTGAAATGGTGCAATGTAAGCCAGGCGTGGTGGTGCACACCTATAATCCTAGCACTTGGGAGGCTGAGGCAGAAGGATCCCTGCAAGTTTGAGACCAGCCTGAGCTACAAAAGGGAGCTCGAGGCCAGCCTGAACTGTATAATGAGACTCTGTCTCAAAAAGAAAAAAGAAAGAAAGAAAGAGAGAAAAGAAAGAAGAAAACAAAGAAAGAAAGAAAGAAAAAACAGTGCAATGTAAAAGATTAGTGAAGTCCCAATATATAGACATATTTTGAAGTAACAAAAACTTCCCAGAAAAGTTGTAGACTGTACCATTGCAACATGGCAGCTCTGCTTTGGATAGTATATTTGGAAAAGAATAATCAAAGACAAAACATTTATTTACTAGCTCTACTACTTGAAGCAGTAATTGAAATTCATTTATTACTTTCCTCCTTTTATTAGCACATGTTTGCAATACCCAATAAATACGTTCATTGTGGTGCATAATTCCCTGCCTTCTCTTTCCTCTCCTCTCTTTGCTGTCTTCTCTAATCCCCACATCCCCTTCCCATCTCTACAAAATCTGTCTTCCTGTTTCCTGTCACTTATCTTTTATTTTGGTTCTACATTATCTGTAACTTGGTTTTCTCCTTTAGCGGGAGACGTGCAATAGTTTCTGTGTATGATTTATCTTATTTGACACTATGGTCTCAAGGAACATCCATTTCCCTACAAACGATTCTAGTTTGACTTTTGTTTTGGCTACGTGGTACTTGTTGCGTCCGCATGTCACACTTTTTCCATTTGTTGGTGAGCATGTGCATTGCTTCCAAGATTTGACCATTTTGAGTTGAGCTGCTACACATTAGCGAGTGACAGCAAACCTATGCATTGCTTTGGGTTGTTCAAGACATAGAAAGTTCCAGAAGGCTCACCATCACTGAATAAAGTGTGTGTGTATCTCTGCAATATGATGTCCTTTGACTCTCTTGGAAAGATATCCAGGAGATACATGGTGGGCCAAATGAAATGTCTACTTGTCGTTCCCTGAGGGATTTCCCTGGTTGTTAGAACTTCACACACATCAATTATTTTGGTCAATTCAGCAACTCAGTGAAGTAGAAATAATAGCTATCTTATGAGGCTTCTAGAAAAATCAACAGATGTTGTGCTTCATCCCCATCATACAGCTGAGGAAACTAAGGCCTCAAGAGGTAAAGTGACTTGCGTATATTTCTTGTGTTAGTAGAAGGAGGACCATGGTCTAAACTAGGAGGCCCATTTCCACAATTCATGCATTTAATTAAAAACTCTTTTATGAGAAACAGGGTTGTATCAGAAGAGCCACCCTTGAGTTACATAGTTTCCTTTATGCAAGATCTTTGAGAATCCATCCACCCATCTTTGTGAACCAAATGCTCAAGTAGACTCTGCGTACAATGTATGCGGCTCTGGTTGAGCTAACACCTAAATGTTTGTCACTGTCACTGGCTCCTGTGGGATCTTTCTGCTTCTCAGTATGAAGCATTTCTTTGGGGAGACAGGAGATTACAAACCATAAGGACTGTATTCTTTTTTACTTTCCTGATTTAAATTAGTCACAGACACAATTGATCTCAGATTGAACTAGAGTTAAAAGGTGATTCCCTCTAAAGCTCTTCCTCATGGGCATTTGACTGTCTGCTCTTACAAAGAAAATATCACTCTTGGAATAAGAACTTGGAGCCCACAGGAAGAAATGCAGAATTATTGTTCTCTAGCAAACATTAATGTCTTCCTTTTGTCTTAGGCCCTTCATATTCCTTTGAGCTAATACCTATTGATTACATTTTGCCAATGTTTTTTGTCCTCCTCTTCCACCTCTTTCTCAATGTTGATGAAACTCTTTGTTATTGAAGCTCTTTTTAAGAATGTTGATTCACGGACCTTCAGTTAGTTATTAAAGAAAGGAAACTTTGACTTTGTCACCCAAGGTTAAACTAGCAGGTGACAGACATTCTGACCTTCTATAAATTTTTAAAAAGGCATTGGAAACGAAGCATCAGCTTCTGCGTGTCTCTTGAAGCAATTTGCTGGTAGTGCTACGTCATCCTCAAGCAGATGTGGCTCTCTGCTTCCTCCTGTGCTAGGGCTGTGAGGGAGATCATGGGCCGGAGAGGCTTCTTTCAGTTTCTCAGCTGCCCAGATATCCATGACTGGTGGTGGAGCTTCTAGAGTTTGTGATTAATTCATGATCTAATGTGGGGATATGGGTGTGAGTGCTACACTTGTCCTGGGGCCGATAATCTGAAGATAAATGTAAAGAGAGGAAAGAAGCTAGCTAGAAGGTGCAGCTTCTGCCCCTCCCTTTGCTCTTTGCTGTTTCTGCTGCCGTGTACTGCTGCCCTCTGTCATGTGCCGCTGTGCCTTGGAGCCAGCTGATTATAGTCTGAAGCCTCCCCTAACTGTGAGCTAAATAAACCTTTCCTTCCTTCATTTTGGGTATTGGATATGTTGTCTTAGTAACCAGAGAAAAGTAACTAAGACAGACACTGTCAGCATATCCAGACATTCTGCTTTAACAATCTCCCCTTTACCTCTGATCTCATTCTGGATCTACTCTACATTGAAATTATGAATCAAAGACAAAAAGAACTGTTAATAATTAAACCTTCATGATAAATCTCCAAACAACATTTTACAGTGATGAGTTGGCTGAAAGAAGCTTACTACTAGTTACACATCCTTGAACTATTGGACTCCACCAAAGTTTGCTTCATAGGCTTTGCTTACCCAGAAAACTGAAAGACAATTCCAGTTCGCTTTAGGACAATGTGGTGGGTTGATAACTAGTGGCCAACTTGTAACACCCAGTTGAACTAAACCAGTGTGGTGCTGGGTACAGCAGGCCCACCTGAGGGTTGCTGCCAGCAGCCTAAGAGAAAGAAATGGAGGAGAAGAGAAGCTGTAGGGAGCTCTTTGAGGCTGTTAGGGAAGCTACAGGGAGCTGTTGGTTTCTGGAGGAAGTTGACATGCTGGGTTTTCTGATGAGCTTGACTTTTCCTATCACTGAGGAATCTCAGCATCTTACTGGCACTGAGAATGGCCACAGTTCACTTTGGGGGATCTCTCGTTCTCATCTTGAGCATCACTTCCTTGCTCAGGAGGAGAAGATGGTGCACAGCTCAGCCTTCTGGAGAAGCTTGTCACTTCAGTTTCCTCTGTGGGAAATTGGCTTTCCTCATCATCATAGGAGCTTGGGACCACAGTGTTGCTGAGGATAGCTGTGGGAATTTTCAAGGGATCTCTGGTTCTTACCTTGAGTGTTGCTTCCTGGCTCCAGTTTGGATCCCTCAGCCTGCTAGCACAGATCTTTCATCCCACCAGCAGAGACTTTCTAGCTTCCACTACTGAAGGACCTTTGGACCTTCCCAGCCCAGATCCATGAAGTGGGCCTGCATGAGACCTTGGCATGGGCTCTAGGTCTTCAACTGGATGCATACGGGGCATTATTGTGGGATTCAGGCCCTCAGCTGGATTCTTTGGGATTTTCATGTGTGAACAGATTTCCTGCACTCTTTTTGTACATGACTCTTTGGGTGACTTTCATAAAACAGTCTTATAAAATATGTGTCCTAGATTGTTTTCCCTTGGAAATCCTAAGCTACAGTGGATACATTTTTTTCTATCTGCTACATACAAGCTGTGTGTTCTTGACCAATTAATATAGCCTCTCTGAGCCTGTTTCCTCATCTGAAGATACCAGTAATGATGACTATGTATTTGTGGG
>PVJA010007323.1:55416-69123 GCA_004027025.1 Myocastor coypus | reverse complement strand
TGCATAGCGAGACCCTGTCTCAAAAAAAAAAAAAAAAAAAAAAAAAAAAAAAAGAATTGTAATGCCTCCTGCCTTGTCTTTGTTGTCCAGGATTGTCTTTGCAATTCTAGCTCTTTTTGTTTCCAAATAAATTTTTTGGGGGCTGGGGAGATAGCTCCGAGGCACAAGTGCCTGCCTGGCAAGTGCAAGGTCGTGACTTTGAACCCTGGTCCCGCAAAAAAAAAAAAAAAAAAAAAAAAATTAGGAATGATTTCTCGAGATCTGTGAGGTATGTTGATGGTAATTTTGATAGATATTGCATTAAATGTGTATAACAGTTTAGGGAGTATGGCCATCTTCACAATGTTGGTTCTTCCTATCCAAGAGCAGGGAACATCTTTCCATTTTCTGAAATCCTCTAGTATCTCTTTTTTCAGAGTACTGTACTTTTCACTGAAAAGACCTTTTGCTTCTTTAGTCAGATTAATGCCCAACTATTGCATTTTCTTGGGTGTTATCATAAAAGGTATTGTTTCTCTACTTTCTCTCTCAGTGTCTTTGTTATCTGTGTAGATGAATGCTATTGATTTTTGTGTGTTGACTTTGTATCCTGCTACGCTACTTAACTTGTGTATTATTCTAGTAGCTTGTTGGTGGAGGTTTTTGGGTCTTCTGAGTAGATTATCATATCATCTCAGAGAAAGAAATTCAACAAGCCTACAAATACATGAAGAAATGCTCCACTTCACAAGCCATTTGTGAAATGCAAATTAAGACAACACTTAGATACCATCTCATCCCAGAAAAAGGGCTATCATAAAGAAATCAACCAACAACAAATGTTGGAGGGGCTGTGGGGGGAAAGGAACCCTTCTCCACCGCTGGTGGGAATGCAGACTGGTGCAACCATTATGGAGAGAAGTGTGGAGACTCCTTAAAAACTAGAACTGGAAATCCCATTCAATCCACCTATACCCCTACTGGAAATTTTCCCAGAAGAACTAAAAACATCATATCATAGTGATATCTATGCACCTATGTTTATAGCAGCACAATATGTAATAGCCAAATCTTGGAAAAAACCAAAATGCCCATCATTTGAAGAGTTGTTGAAAAAGATTTGGTATTTTTATACAATAGAATATTACTCAGCTATAAAGACTTATAAATAGAAGACTACATATAAATGGATGTATCTTGAACATATACTCATAGGTGAAATAAACTAGACCTACGTTTGTAAATATCATATAGTCTCCCTAGTGTAAGAACTCAAAAGAATAAAAAAATGGAGAGGCATAACACAGCTGAGTGGAAATCAAGGACTTTAGGGTTAAATAATGAAGTGACTGCAAGCAGAAAAGATAGGAAGCATGGCAGGGGCAAAGCCGTGTACTTATATACACAAGATGAATTAGATAATGGTCCTAGGAACCTCCAAAATGTTTTTGACACTGAAGATAGCAATGTGTAACAGTAAAATATGCTTGAAATGCCATGCCTGTCATTCTGGTTCTTTAGATGTGTGCTGCTTCTAATGTAACTTCAGTTACTACTATATTCTCTCTGAAGTAAATGATTAGTTTACAAGAAAACAAAAAGTGTATTAAATGACAGTAAGAGACTAGGAAAATGCCATAGGATTGACAGGCTACAATTTTGTATATACTTAGATTTCTAAATGCGTAAAAATGTGAGACTGCTTTTATCACATTCTATAGAGATTTATTAGAAAATCAATAATTGATAGAAAATACCAATTCCAAGCTGAGTCTAAGATGTTTGATACTCAGAAAGACAGTGATGTTAAGCTCAAGTACCTACGTTATAGAGTAATAATATCACTAAGCATTTTCTTCTGGAGGGTTAAGAATATAAGTTTACAGGCCAAAAATTAGAGAAAAAGAAGGGCTACAAGGATAGCCAATATTCCCCCCATCCCGGCCCTTCAAGGTCTGTGAGGACTCAGGACATAAGAGAACCTGTGCTATAACATCATGTAACTGAGTGGTGTCCCAAATTTTCTGTTGAAGGAGGTTATGGGGCTACAGAGGAAAGGGATTGAAGATATATAGTGTACCTAAGGAGAGTCACCTGGAGAGAAAACATTTTCTCAGGCTTTCACAGAGAGCCAATTGGTCAAGCAATGGCTGTGACTCATCCAGATGGCTGACACTGACAACAGTTCTACAAAGCACTGTACGTGGTTTTAAACTAAACCCTGAGGGCATTTGACTGACCTTGAGAGATACAAAAGTTACATGTTTTGTTACACAAGTCTTGCTTTAACTTGTCCTAAGCCATGCAGCAGAAAAGTTTAACCACGAGGCACAAAACATAAAGTTAGATCAGTATGCTGAGCTGTAAAAGGCTTAAATCAACAGCTTCCAACATTGACAGCTTTTCCAATAACTCACTGCAATTATGGAACATTGGATTATGTATACAACTACTTTCTCTTAGTTCAATGAGAAGAAATTTTTTTATACCAATAATGATTAGAAAAATTATCACGTGTACACCCTGTGCTCCGTATTGTCCTCTACGAGGACAACAATATGCATTATATCGAATATTGAAATATACTACCAACGTGTTTTTAGACTGTCACATTGTTATACATTATTATTTCTTATTAAAAGTAATAAAAAAGAAAATAAATTAATAAAAATAAAAATGCCCTAAAACAAAACAGAAAAAACAGATGGCCAGAGACAGTGATCAGCATCTACCACCAGGTGGCAGTGCTGAGAGGCCCTGGCGGGGCAACTCCAGCTCCAGGACCTTCATGACACCTTTAGGCCTTCACATGCCCTATGCCTGAATGCTCATTCTGGAAATCCGTAAGCTAGGCACACGCTTTGTGGTTACAAAAAGAACAAGACAAAAGTGAGTGCAGTCGATCTCAGCTGTGACCAGCAACAGAATGCCTTAACTCACATGAATTCTATCCCTTCACACTTCCGATCTTGGTCTTGGGCATCAGGAAGCACCGGTCTAGTGTGAAGGCCGTGGCATAGGTGGCCACCACGCCACTGTCCTCTTCACACTTGAGGGCCATGATGATCTGGTCATCCACATTGGGAATGAGCTTAAATGATGAGAAACCATGCGTGGGGACCGCTTCACCCACGTGGCCGATTTGGATAGCATTCAGGAGGAGGTTGGTGCCCTTGTGCTCATCGTCCTTCTCACTGTACCGCTCGCGGCTGACTCAGCATGGCAGGAAGAACCAGTGCTGCAGAGTATCACTTCAGGAGGCCAACTCGTGGATGAGGTAGCCTGGTGGTCAGATCCCCACAGAGGCTGGGAGAGCATTGTAGCTGGACACCTAGTTCTCATGGTTTGCACTGCTCGGATGGCCCACCACCTTCACCCACGCGGGGTTCTCATTCACCCCCTCCCCAATGGCCGTGATCCTCTCCTTTCCCAGGCCACCCACCTTCAGCCGCTCCTCCTTTGCAGCCAGCCACCCAGCTTTGAAGCCCTTCTGCACTGTTCCATCATGGCCAGGCAGAGTCACCCAGGTCACGGCCTTAGTGCTTTCCATCTGGTAGACAACTCTGTCCGGTCATCCATGGAGCAGTTTCCCACTGAACACGACCAGATCAGACAGTTCCATGCCACTGCGCTTTTCTGCCAGGTGGGACCCCCAGAACACTGAGGTCTTTGTCCCATTCCACAAGCCACCTTGTCCCCACTGTCTGACAGAGTCAGATATCCCTTTTCCAGGTAACTAAACCCAGTGTTTTCCCCCTGGGCCCTGGAGTCCACGTCCAGCTCAGCAGTGACGGCAATTCTATGTCAAATCCCGCCTGATGTCCTCTTGGGGGCTGAGAGGGGTTAAGTGTCATTGTATTGGGTGGCAGGTGCCTGACCAAGCCTCCAGTTGGTTGCATTGTGGGTGGGGTACCTATTGACCTATTCAGGGCTGAGCAGTGCAAGTAGAACAGCCAGAGGGGGGCAACACCCACAAAAGTGAGGATCACCTTCCAGTGGGGGCAGAAGCAGGGATTTGCAGCCTCAGTCCTAGACGCAAGCACAGAAAGGCCGCCCACACTTATCTGGAGAGTGTGCATAGGTTCCTTCCATTCCAGGTGGGTGGAGGGCTGGACAGGCATCAGACTGAGTGTGAAGAGGGGCCTGTTGTGAGCTGGGCTCAGGTGCCTGCCAGCGGCCGCCTCACTGCACAGGGCCAGACAAGGCGGTGCAAATAGTCTTTTTATGTCATTTGTGCTTTCTCATGTTGCTTCATTGACTCCTATTATTCTTATATTATTTTTCTTTGCATCATCTTTTAGCTGCTGAATTGTTATTTCCTGGTTTTTTGTTAGTTGTAAGAGATATTTCCTGTCATGTTCATGTGCTGCAACACTATTTCAAAGTCTGAAAATCTACCTTCAGTTTCATTCAAGCAATTTTGCCAGCTTTCAATGGAGCTTTTAATTTCCTGGATAGCCCTTTGAATCTGTTTCATGCATTCTTATTCTTTCCTGTATTGTTCATTCAATGTTTCCATCATTTTCTTGTTCTCCTGATTTTCTTAAAAAATCTGTATCTTCTTTAGTTGTGCTTATCAATTTTTTTTCACAGTTGTAATTTCTTTATGGACTTGAGAGATTACCTCTGATCTTATTTTCTATAACCTGATGTATTTGTTTCTTTACTTGAGTTGCTGTCATTTCAGGCATTTCAGGTGTGTTATTTCCAAGTTCCTTTATGTCTTTGTCTTCTGAATTTGTTTGGGTGGGTTGGAGGATTGATACTGCATTTTGCTCCTGCATTTTGGCATTTTTGAGGCTCTCAGTAATCACCCATATTAAGTAGTAATAGGGGAGTGGTGAGTTGTGTATCATTAAGGTTTTCCATATAGTTGGGAGTAGGGTAGGACTCACCAAGGCTCTCACTACTAGTGGGAGTGACTACCCAATGCTCAACAAAGCTTCAGTGTAGGTGGTGGTTGTTGGCGACTCATCAGGATCTGATGGGCCACCCAGAATCTTCCTAAGTTCTTAAAATGTTGGACCAGTGTCAGCACAAGCTCCACACCTGTATGCTGGGACCAAGTGGTGCAGCTCACTAGAGTCCCACAGTCCACCAAGAGTCTTCCTAAATTCTTAAATGGGTAGACCAGGCACCAGGAATGCCCCCTGTACCCACAGAGCAATACTCCATCCCACCCAAACAATGCTTCACTGGGCCCACAGATCACAGCTCTCCAGAGTCCTGGCAGGCTGTTCAGGGTCATGCTTAGGTCTTCAAAGGTTGCACTGGCACCAGCTCAAGCCCTGTGCCTCTGTACTGGGGAATAAGTATCGGGGCTTGCCAGTTCTGGGGGCCTCCCAGAGTCTTCCACAATGTTCTTAGGTGGCACCAGGAAAGCTCTGCACTTATCCATTTCAGGCTTACAGATTAAACCTCTACAGAGTCCCCACAAGCTGCTTAGGGTCCTCCTAAGTTCTTAAAAGGTTGGACCAGAATCATAACAAGCTCCACACCTGCATGCATGCTGGGGCTAAAGTTCAGAGCTTACCAGTCCCTCAGACTGCCCAGGGTCCTCTCCTGAGTTCTTAAATCTTGTTTTGAAAATTTTTATTACTTCTAATAAGAAATAACAATATGATAGTTTCAAAACACATTAGTAGTACATTCACAATAATTGACACATCACACATTGTTGTCCTCATAGTATTCATACAGAGCACACATTGTGGACATGATAAATTTTCTAATTGATATTGGTAAGGAAAGAAAAAAAGAAAAAATTTCCTCTCTTTGAACTGAGAGGAGGTAGTTCTATACATAGTCCAAAGTTCCATGCAATTATTGGGTTACCGGTGAAACTGGCAATGTTGGAGGCTGTTGATTTAAGCCTCTTACAGCTCATGATACTACCTCTGTGTTTCATGCCTCGTAATTAAGCTTTTCCACTGGGTGATCAAGGGCAAGTCAAAGCAAGACTTGTATAACAAAACATTCATCTTTTATATCTTCCAAGGTCAAACCCCCTCAGGATTAACTTTGGAACCGTGTATCATGCTCTGTAGAACTATTGTCAGTGTCAGCCTTCAGGATGAGTCATGGCCATTGCTTGACCAGTTTGCTTTCTGTGAAAGCCTAAGAGAATGTTTTTCTCTAGGTGGCTCTCCTTAGACACATTATACTTCATTTTCCTTTTTCTCTGAGGTCCCATAGTCTCCTTGACCAGAAAATTTGAGACACAATTGAGTTATAGGATGTTACAGCACAGGTTCTCTTATATCCTGAGTCCTCACTGACCTGGAAAGGCTAGGGCCAAAATATTGGCTATCCTCGTAGCTCTTTTTTCTCTCCAATTTTGGTCTGTTAACTTACATTCTCAATCCTCCAGCAGAGAACCTTTATGATACTATTACTCTATAACATAGGTAATTGAGCTTAATATCACTGTCTTTCTGAATACCCAACATTTTAGACTTAACTTGAAATTGGTATTTTCTGTCAATCATTGATATTCTAATAAATCTCCATAGAATGTGATAAAAGCAGTTATACATTTTTACGCAGACATTTAGAAATCCAAAGATGTATAAGTCTTGTTTTAATTCATGCATTTCGTTTTTTATCTGAGATGTTATCTCTGATCTGAGTTCCTGTATACATTTCTGCTCTTGTCTGTCTACCTCTGATGCTCCCAGTTCAGGTATTTTGGCTGCCTATTTTCTGTTTTCTACAATGGCACTGTCCCCTGTATTTGTTCTGGGTGTGCTCAGGACCTGAGATTGCATCTTGCTCCTTCTCTTTGTCATTTTGTATGACCTCTGCACTTTGGCGAAATTATGTTGTTAGTTTCTATTGAAATTTGGGTCCGGATCCACCAATCTTGATCCCGTCCAGATGTGCCTGGATGGGTCTGGCATATGCACTCAGTTTCTTCCTGCCACAGCTGGGTGCAGGCCCATTAGGTCAGCATGGGTGGGTGGGGTCAGAGTTCTGGTGGCTGGCAGGGCAGGGGGTATGCACCAGCAGAGAAGTCCTATCTGAGCACAGGCTTGGTCAGTCAGCCTGACCTTGTATTTGTCATCTGTCTGGGTCATCTACATGGTTCTTTAGGATGGGATGTCATATTTCCTGGGACTTATTCCAAGTGGCATATTTCAGTATGGCACATGGCCTGTGTTTGTTTTTATTGCTCAGTGCCTGAGTTTTAAGGTTTTGTTGTTCTGTAGAATTCTGTAATTATTACTAAAAATTTAGGCTGATAGACATTAAACAAAATATATATAGACAGATGCATAATATCTTTATTTAGGTACTATATTTATGTTTACTTTTAGCATAATAAAACATCATTTTGAATCATTATCAACTCACTATATATTTATTGAACTTAGCATCTAAGCATAGTCTTATTAGCATTTAACACTTGTGTTGAATACATAGGAGACCAATGAATGGCTTTTACATGTAATTAACAATGTACTCAAATGCCAAAGTTCTGTATTTTTAGGCCCGAGAAGGCCGGACCACCATTGTGATAGCTCATCGCTTGTCCACAATTCGCAATGCTGATGTCATTGTTGGGTTTGACAATGGAGTCATTGTGGAGAGAGGAAATCATGATGAGCTCATGAAAGAGAGAGGCGTTTACTACAAACTTGTCACAATGCAGGTACAGTTTAACTCCAGAATTTCCTTGACTTTTTGGAGGAGATAAACTTGTATACTTATGTTTTCTGCTGAAAATAAGTATTATTTAACTTATCTTGAAAATAAAACATAGATAGTTATTCAGCAATGTACTAGTGTTTTAGTGTTTTTCTTTTTTTTCTGAAAAGAGAGGCATAAGTCCACATAGCTCAGTGGACTAAAGTGCCTGCTTAGGCAAAGCACAATGGCTGGGGTTCAATCCCCAGAATGGCATGCCAGCCCCTCCACTGGGGTGCACTGAGACAGCGATTGAGACTGGTGTGTTGGTCACACCTGTAATCCCAGCACTTGGGAGACTGAAAACAGGAGAATCA
This sequence comes from Myocastor coypus, assembly GCA_004027025.1. NCBI lineage: Eukaryota > Metazoa > Chordata > Mammalia > Rodentia > Myocastoridae > Myocastor > Myocastor coypus. The sequence goes on along the minus strand of PVJA010007323.1, from coordinate 61,141 downwards.
CTACAAATCCAATCTACATAGTGACACCATGTAGACCCTGTAGACCCTCTACTAAATACAAAAACAAAAAAGAAAAATGAATAAAGAATACTTTATCAAGGTTAAAATTGAGCTACCACTTGCAGCCACTATCAGCATATACCTACTGAACATTTTAGTGGTGATTAATCTGAACTGAAATGTTGTAAATAATGGTTGTGAACCAGATTCTTGTAGCTTATTAAATATAAGAATACAAAACATCTGAAGGGTTTTTACATATTACATGTTGATATGATAATATCACTGGATATCAATAGTATCTTGGCTATATTAAGTTAAGGGAAATATATAAGTAAAATTAATTTAATTTTTTTCACATGTTCATTATAACTATTGGATAAGTATAGTTGAGAAATGTGGCTCATGTAAGAGCTTGTACCACAGTTGACAACTGTGGCTCAAAGCAAACTTCACTGAGACAGAATAGCCATAGAAAGAAGATGCCAATAAGTTATATAAAAGAGATGTGCCATTTTAGCATACTCATTGGAAATCTTTCTTCTTAGTGCTTTCCTTTTTTAAGTGTGTTATAAAAAAGAATAGCAGTTTAATTTCAACCTTTTTTGTAAGTAATATCCTCAAATTACTATTTCTGTGTTATCTGATATGTATCAATCAGTTTCATTGGTAAGCTAAGCCTAAGAAATTTGTGTATATTATTTATTTATTTATTTATTTATTTATTTATTTATTTTCTTGTTTGTTTTAGACAATAGAAAGTGGAGATGAATTAGAAAATGAAGTTTGTGAATCAAAAAGTGAATCTGATGTCTTGGCAATGTCTTTAAAAGGTTCAAGATCCAGTCTAAAAAGAAGATCTACTCGGAAGAGTACCAGTGGACCACAAGGAGAAGATAGAAAGCTTAGTACCAAAGAGGCCCTGGTATAGAGGAGGACATAGAGTTTTTGTCCTAGTTCCCTCCATTTTTTTTCCTACTTCAGTGGGCTCATACTCAGTGAAGAATATGAACAAAAAATGATTTTCTAATTTTTTTCTATCCCAGTACTCAAGATTGTTCTCAAATCAGAAATGTGAACAGTTTACAATCCATTTGTAATTTAAGAATAAGAATGTATAGGGCCTTTTTAGAATTAAAACCTATAAAGAGGCTTAGTAGATCTTCAAATATTAAAATTTCCATTCTTTTCATTCTTATAAATATCTTTGTCATCTTTTGAATTTCAGGCCAAAGATTAAATATTTGTAAAAGTAGCATTTGTTTCTTAAATAAGGGAGTTTTCAGCATATCTTTTGAAGTTGAAGGTCTATCAATTGATAAAGAATTTAATGCATTTATTTTACAATTTCTGCATATGCAAAAGTTATGCATCATAAAATCATTTATCAATTTTGAGAGTTTGTAATATTTTATATTTTCTAGGGTGAAAATGTAACCCCAGTTTCCTTTTGGAGGATTCTAAAGCTGAACATAACAGAATGGCCTTATTTTGTGGTAGGTGTTTTTTGTGCCATTATAAATGGAGGCCTGGAACCAGCATTTGCAGTGATTTTTTCAAAGATTATAGGGGTAAGTTTGTATTGTCTTATTTTTGTATTGGCTTGTGAATACTGACTGAAGAATTAATGAACTGTTTTTATTTGTACCAGTGCATATAAACCACAAAACTCCTATTCCTTCACATGAAACCAACCTGATTGAAGGTGTAAGAACAGAAGTCTGGTTTGTGAGAGAAAATCTAGTGGTATAAACCTTCCTTGTCATGGTTTCTACAGGATCAGGGTGCCAGATCCCAAAAGTAGCAAATAAAACTAGAGAGATGACTTTCCCATACCTGCCACCACTAGGTCTAAGCAAAACTCTCAACCTTGATCTTGCAGTAGTACAAAGGGTTTTTGTTAAGTATGTGTCAGATTGGCTTGAGAATGAGCAGCTCCATAGCACTGAACAGGGCATGACCAGGCCAAGCATGACATCTATGTAAGGTAATTTTCCTTTCTTTTCCTAAGGATAAAATAAAGGATAGGGCCAAGGAGATAGCTCAGTAAAATGAGCGCTTGCTTAGCAAATCACAAGGTCCTGAGTTCAAGCCCTGGTACAAAAAAAAAAAAAAAAGAATAATATTAAGGACAGATTCCTAAAGATTGAGGTTGTCATGTTGCTTCCTTTTGATGTTAACAGTGCCATTTTCAAAACAGAATCTGGACAGTCGTGTTTTCTGCTTAGTGAGAAATTTTTCAAACATCCTTACCATACTGCTGAGAACGTTGTGGAGAAGCAGACTGACTACCACAAGAAGTATAAACAAAACCCTAGCTTTTGATTCCTCAACAAAAAAATGGAGCATGCCTGGCTAGGTCATTTCAGGTTGTCATTCATGCTTATTTTTTAATTTTTTTATGTATTTAGTACATATTAAAGACAGATTCCTAACTATTGAGGTCTCACTACACAGATCAGACTTGTAGTGATTGTCCTGTTTTGAGCCTCCCACGCACTGGGATTACAGGTGTGCACCACCACGCCCAGGCTCAATTGCCATCTTAGTGCATCCCAGGGATGGGGCTGGTATAACATGCAGGGGATTGAACCCTGGCTGCTGTGCTCTGCCTAAACAGATGCTTTAGTCTGCTGAGCTATCTGTCTGGCCCCATTCATGTTTAATGTACTCAATAAATCTCTCTTCTATGGTTGAATGTATTGCAATTGCAGAAAACGTGTGCTTCACATGTAAGGCCCTGGGTTCAAGCCTTTGTACCTAAACAAAAAGGAAAGAAATGTTTTCTACAGTCTGCTTTTTTGTGAGGTCATTTATATGTCCTAAAATTTTACTGAGAAGCAGATAAAATATCTGATTATGGAGATCATGTACTATATTGTAGGACAGAGAACAGAAGTATGGGTTTTCTTTCCTTATATGGGAAAAGTCTTCTGTTTTAGGTTTTACAGCCAGTATGGTTTCCATAGCAAATCTTGCACTCTGCTTTTGTGGAGTAAAATGTCCCATATGCAGTGTGAGAACAAATGAATATTTTGTATTTCACTAGCACTTGCTATAAATATTTAGCCAGTGGTCCACAGTTTCTGATGTGTGTATTGCAAGCGAGGAGGTAACTGTGGTATCAACAGAAGGAAAAACAAATGGAACTAGATAAATTTGAAATTAATTTGGCTAGTTTGCACATTTTTATGCCTCCTACAATAGTAAGCTTAGAGGTCCGGGATCCAGGGATGGCACATGAGCTCCTAGGTAACAGTTAGGGAACCTGCCCACTGCAAATGGTGGGCTCTGAGTCCCAGTGATGAGGTCTCTATCTTTGAGTCACTCTGGGCTGGTTGTGTTATTTTTGACAAGTTAATTAATGTCTGTATTTCAGTTTTTCGCTGTATAAAATGGCATACTAACAAAACTTCTACAGATGGTTAAGAGGACAAGGGAAAGAAAATATATACATTTGCTTAGAGGAATGTATAAAGTAAGAATTTAGTTAGTGTCACTATTTTTGCTGACATGACTACTAAGGAAACAGTGATACAATGTTTTAAAATCCCCCTCCACCTTTTTTTCTCCCAACAGGGTCTTGCTATGTAGTGCGGGCTGGGCTTGAACTCTTTCATGTAACCCAGCCTGGCCTCAAACTCACGATGATCCTCCTGCTTCAGTTCTGGGATTATAGGAATGTACCGCTTCATTCCTGATTTTTCCACTTTTTTTAAAGAGCGAAATTATCTGGATTGAGTTAGAAATAATTCTCTTTTACAATACTGATATTTTCCTTGGGACCATGGCATTCTGTAGCCCTTCTAACTATCTTCTTGTAACATTTCTACGTATGCTACTCAGGCAGGTGGCTTTAGTACCCGACCGATTGACTAGCCCTTGTACATCAGGAGCCTCTTTCCTTTTTGGAAAGCCTGAACTGAGTAAACAAACACCTCTCCGTGATCCCCAAAACCACAACAGCAGAGATTCTGCAGACACCTTGGGACAATTGGAAATGTCCCACAATGGACTGGCATATAACATAGTTCCTTCCCTAGTGCCAAATACTTGCATTTCTACTTCTACACAGTAGGACAACACATCTTACTCCAGGAGCTTACATGAGCAGAATTATTGGATCAGTTTGTGACTTACAGTCCCTCGCTTGGTCTCTAATGTAGATAGCTATCTGTGAGCACAGCATTAGGGAAACCAGTGCTGATTTCCACCGTCCTAAAACTCTCCTCACCCTGAAAACTATTCCTATAGTACATGAATCAGACTGAGAATCACTTCTTAGGGATTTAACTAATGATTCTTTAAATATTTCCTGACAGATTTTTACGAGAAATGATGACCCTGAAACAAAACGACAGGACAGCCATCTCTTTTCACTATTATTTCTAGTCCTGGGAATTATCTCTTTTATTACACTTTTCCTTCAGGTAAATGTCTGAATTTTTACTCTGTTCATTTTGGGGGAATTTACAGTCCCTTCCTATAGTACAGGGGCCCTCCGTGCTGCTTGCTGTCAGCAGCCAGTTGTCTGAGTTCTTTGCTGCCTTGCTTACCTGTCCTCCTGCAACCTTCTTCAACTAGAAATATTGATGCAATCAGAGGGACTAGATTATTTACTCTCACATCATGACTGAAAATGAAAGGTGGGACATCAGAAAAGTTTTGAGGAAGCCCTGGATATAATTTTGGGTGTGAGTATTGATGACCATTTTAATAATCAAAGACAAGCGCCTTCCTATATCATAAAAATCACAAGAAATAAAATTCCCTAAAGAGGTGATACTTGTTTGAAAAGTATTTGAAAAATTTATCATTCCTCTTTGGCTAAAGGAAAACAACTTTTAATGATGAAAAATGCCAATCCTCAAATCTTTAGGAATCGCTTGTAAAGTCAGATTTCAGTCTCATCAACTATTTGGATCTCGGATCTCCCCACTTATGATTTTGGTCTCTGAAAGCTTTCTAGCCTCTGTGAATCTCAGCTTCTTCTGCAATATTAGGGCTGTGATGAAGATAGAAAGAGATAACGTATATAAAGTATACCACTAATAAGGATAGTCTCCACAAAAACAACTGGAGTTAATTTCCTGAAATGGACAAACCATATCACATTTCGTTTGGTCCAATAGCAGATTTCTTTGAGCTCATCCCAAGTAAATATAGGCAGTAGGAGTTCTAGGATTAATCTCAATCTCACTTAAAGGATTCTTCCTTTCTCCCCCATTCTCCTGGCATGGACAATACGTATTGGCAGAGGGTTACGGAGCATTGCTGCTTTGTGGGCCGGGTGCTGGTCTGTGGCCATTGTGAAGCACCCACCACGCTAGGTCCACAGCCCCATCCGGCCTTCAGTTATTCATCCCCCTTTACCGTTGTAGAGATGACCCTTCCCTCACCTGTGCCCTTTGTATGTGTTTCTTCCTACCCCTTCATTAATGTCCAGCCTGGTGCTTCAGAGTACAATGAAGATTTGAATAACCTCTTCTGTTTCTCTGATTCTGCAAGAAAAGAATTACTGCTGGGCGTGGTGGCACACGCCTGTAATCCCAGCACTCGGGAGGCTGAGGCAGGAGGATCAGTGAGAGTTCAAGAGCAGCCTGGGCTACAAAAGTGAGCTCAAGGCCAGCCTGAACTGCACAGTGAGACCATGTCTCAAAAAGACAAAAAAAAAAAAAAAAAAAAAAAAAAAAAAAAAAAAAAAAAAAAAAAAAAAAAAAAAAAA
>PVJA010007323.1:0-55316 GCA_004027025.1 Myocastor coypus | reverse complement strand
GCAACCATTTTCCTCTACTTCCCAGGCCTCATATGGAAGGTCTCATCTGCCAGCTGCTACTTCCTGTTTCCACAGAAAGGAGGAGCATACCCTTTGTGCTAATGCATATTGTCCACCCAAGGAGGCTTGTCGGACTGAGGACTCTTCTTATTCCACGGCCATGCTTAGCTTGGCAACGTGCTCAAATCTTACTTTATTCTTTCCCCCAAACTATCCCCTCCTATTAGAACCCAAAATTCTTGGAAAGAGCCATGGGGAGAATTCTCTGAGTGAGCCTCTACCTCAACTTGTTCTTCCCTGGAACATTGGGTTTTTCTTTTTTACTTCACTAAGTAAAAAGTGTTTGAGGGTGAGAAAGCAGGATCACAAGTTGAATGCTATTCTGTGTAACTTCAAAATGCCCCGATTCAAAATAGAAAGTATAAATAAAAAAGCTGAGGTCATAACTCAGTCCTACAGCCTTGGTTCAATCCTCAGTACAGTAACAAAAAAAAAAAAAAAAAAAAAAGTATTTGGTAATTTTGTGCTATCTTTTAAAAACTGATGCAACTATAAGTTCATGTTTTTCCAGACTATACTTAAGTCCTGTGTGATGATAAATGTGCCCTTTTCACTCTGATAATGCCTCAAATTAGAAGACAATGATGTAAGCCGGGCGTGGTGGCGCACGCCTGTAATCCCAGCACTTGGGAGGCTGAGGCAGGAGGATTGGTGAGAGTTCAAGACCAGCCTGGGCTACAAAACTGAGCTGAAGGCCAGCCTGAACTGTACAGTGAGACCTTGTCTCAAAAAGACAAAAAAAAAAAAAAAAAAAAAAAAAGGAAGACAACGATGTAGCCCCTCAATCTTAGAAAAAATGCCAACATCCTGAGTGGTAGATACATGTTGACCGAGGAAATAAGCAAGTCTGCATTGAGGATCAAAGACCCATATTTTCTGTACCTCTCTGCTTGCCGGGAGCAGCAGTTGCCAATTTCAAGGCCTGACTGTTGCCTACACACCAGCGGACTCTTGCACTGTGCTCTGCAGCACGCAGCGACAGGAGTGCAGCCAGATCTGGAAATCAGGCCTCTGCTCTTTGCCTAGTATCCTGGCTGGCCTATGACAGCAGGCCCCCTTCCTTGTGTGTTTTGGGCGTCAGAGTGTCTGTGAGACCTGTTCTCTTTCTTTATAGGGTTTCACATTTGGCAAAGCTGGAGAGATTCTCACCAAGCGGCTGCGGTACCTGGTTTTCAAGTCCATCCTGAGACAGGTATGTCGGCTGAGGGTGGAGCCCAGGGATGGGCAGGGCCCCCACTGGCTAACCAGGATGTGGCAGTGGAGCTCCGTCACTTGCTGGGACTCAGCTCCTGCATCAGGCCTCCTTAACTCACAGAGATGGCACAGAACCATCCCCAAGCCCAGGCCTAGGCCCTGCATTCTGTTTACTGAGGGTGAGCACAGGGGCCTGGACTGCATGGACAGGAATGCAGTCTCCTGCCTGGATTCATCTCCAGCTTTTTATCTCAGCAGTTGTAGGCACAATCATTGCCTCTCAGTTTTGCCCTTTCTTTTCTCTTTTCCTCTGGAATATCCAGTATCCCTCATCCTGTTTCTTGTCTACTATAGACACCCTCTGTCTTCTTCCATTCCAAAATCCAAACTTATTATTATGGCTCATTTCACACTTTCCAGATGTAGTTTTATTGGCTAATAATAGCTTGATGGTATGCCTCCCACCAGATTTTGTATTTTCATGACCCTAACAATAGACAATATGGAAGTTTTCCTTCAGGGGATAGGGTTTGAGGGAAGCCCTGTTCAAAAGGGCAAATGTATTTAGCATCATGAAAAATAATTGTGTTTTTAAAGTTACTTTCTTGGGCCATGGACATAGCTCAGTATTCTAAGCACTTGCCTAGGCAAGCACAAGGACTGCGGTTCAATCCCTGGCACCACATGCTATGCCAGCTCTGCCTGCAGACCCACCAAGTGGGTCATCAAGACCAGGCTTGGTACACAGGCCTATAATCCCAGAACTGGGGAGGCTGAAACAGGAGAATCACCATGAGTCAGAGCTAGATAGTGAGACCCTGTATCAAGTACATAAAATGAAAAATAAATGAATAAAGTAACTTTCTTTTAAAATCCCTAATCAGGGGCCCGGCGGGATGGCTCAGTGGTCTAAAGCGCCTGCTTGGGAAAGCTTGGGCGGCTTCAGGGACCGCGGTTCGATCCCCAGCACCACCTGCTGTGCCAGACCTGCCCTTGGGGTGGGCTGAGCCGGCCATAAAAATGAATGAATAAACAAAGGTTCTGAAACAAGAAAAAAATAAATAAATTAAATTAAAAAAAAATAAAATCCCTAATCACTTGCCATTAACTAAGATGGTGCTGTAGGATTTTGCTTCAGATCTCCTGGTAAGCAGCCTGCTTGCTCTGTTAGGATTTTTAGAGGATGCTCACATCCTCCCAGCTGCCTTTGGCTCTGTTGTCCTTTCCTGGTCTTCCCCTTACCACTTAAAAAGACATACTTCTGTGAACTAATAGCTAGTAATGCAGACTGAGGACTATTCCTCAAGGTCCCCTACCCTTGCTCTCTCAGGCCAAATCTCATACCAAGACGCCACCTAGGCTCGAGGTTGACTCTGCTCCACTGCCAATGCCCTGTCACCCCGGGCCAGTACATAGGTCCGCTGAGACAGGGGTCAGAGGGGCAAACTAGGTGATGCCTTTCCACCAATCACTGAATGGGACAAACATATCTTAGGGATTTCTGCTTAAAATCCATCTTACTGAATGTTGTAGGGCTTTCAAATTTGCATGGTTTCTATCTTCAATAAAATCATGAGGCTACTAGAAAGCAAATGAATATTTGCTTTAATTTTTGCTTTTCATTTTTTCTCATATTTTGGATAAAAATGATAGCTACTGTTTTAATGCAAATCAGCAGCTTAGATAGCTTCTTGGAGACCATAGTCACAATAGACATCAGTTCTTAATTCAGATTCTTAATCTTATATGTTTATATTTAAAAATAGAAGTAGTTTTATAAGGAAAATCACACTTTATATATAAATACATACATACATATATATATATATATTAGAACTTTTTTGTTTGTTTATTTATTTATTTTTATGGCCAGCTTAGCCTGCCCTGAGGGCAGGGCTGGCGCAGCATGTGGTGCTGGGAATCGAACTGCAGTCCCTGAAGCCGCCCAAGCTTTCCCAAGTAGGCGCTTTGGACCACTGAACCATCCTGCCGGGGCAACACACTTTATATTGAATGTCACATTTTAATCCAAATTGCTTTTGTTGGATTGTTTTTGACCCAATCCACTCATTCTGCCCTGAACTACAATTATACTATTGTTTGTTTACCTATTTTTGATGTCTAATAAGTCTTTCATATCTTAGAATTTTCACACTTGAATCCACCAGGCTCATGCTTTATCTACTCTCTGCCCACATCATAAACAACAGCACCTCTCCGTTAGCTGTTGAGGCCCAAACCTTAATACCTCCTCACTCTGTGTCTGATGTCGCCATGGCTTCTTATCTGGCTTCGTCGCCTTTATCCTCACCCCAATCTGGAAGGCTCACTTATAATATGGCAGCTGGTTTTTCTGAAATAGGTGTCAAATCACATCTCTGTATTCAAAACCTACTACCCAAATCCCTCCGAGTAAAATCTAGAATCTTCATAACTGCCCAAAGTCCGTATACAGTGTGCCATGCCTGACCTCCAAGACCACTCTCCTATGCTTCACCCTGGACCAGCACCAGCTACTCTGATCAAAGTGGCTCCCTGCAGCAGTATAAAGGCAAGGGCTGGGGCATGTGAGGGTAGAAAGCTCACCAGAGGAAGCAGCTTTTGCAGCTTTTCAGACAGCTTCTCTTTTGGTTCCCAAAAGCCATGAAGGTTTTCTTGCTAGTATTGAAAAGATGAAGTGTGCCCTGGGAGCAGAGCCTGCCTCGCTGTGTTCTTAGTCTGCCTCTCTGTGTCCTTAGTTGTTCTCATGTCTTTCTTCATTTTTCATTTTTCCTCAGTTGTTGCCTCACATAGGCCTCTGTGTCCTTTCCTCATTTCCTACAGCAGCATCTCCTCTCACTCCTTTGCTATAATGAATTATAGCGTTTTGGCAGACAACGATGCCAAGCTCCTTTTTCCCTGCATAGAATTTGCTGCCACCTAAAATGTTAGGTAAAAGGCAACACCTTGAGAGTGAGACTGAGGGACACACCAGGTTTATTTATCTATAGGTAGACTGAGATTGGAGTGACAGCAGCAGCTGTCTGGAGGGGAGGCTAAGAGTTTAGAGGCGAGCTCCCATGTACTTACTTTGGCAGCACAGTTGGGGTCAAAGTATCAAAGGGTCAAGGTGAAATGTTTGAAGTCAGAATTGGAGAGACAGTTCGACTGGGTGTACAGCTAGAACTGGTGCCAGGATGACTTCAGGTCTGGTTCTAAATCCCTGCAAGGCCTTTGGTTGTTGTTTGCAGATGGCAAGCCATTGTCAGTCATGGAGGTTTGCCCTTCATAGTGGGCAGCCCAGATCTTTCCCTGGTCACCTTCAGCTCAGGCCTGACAAGATGTTATGTGTGCCTTTTATCTTCTCCTGATAGAATCAAAGCTTTATGGAAATAGTTGGTTAGTAGTACTCACTGTAGTAACAGTTAGAAATTTTGCTGGGCGCCCTGTGGACTCTAGTTTACCCTTCAGCAATTTTTCTGGGTCTTGAGGATCCACCTTGCTCCTTCTCTCGCTCAAGTTGCTGCACCCCAGTGTCTGGCCCCCAATCTCTAAGAGGCTGGTTTTGTATTTCCCTGCCGCACCATCTCCTATCCTTCAAGAGATTTTTGGCCAATGAAATGATGTATCGATTTGTTTGTGTATTAACTCTTTTCTTGTCTGTAAACTTTTGAACAGGAAATGCCAGGAATTTAACTGGTACCCAAAACTGATATAGTGTTATTTCACTTTCCTCCTGGAGGGCTAAGGTAAAATCTCTTCTGTGCTACAGGATGTGAGCTGGTTTGATGATCACAAAAACAGCACCGGAGCTTTGACTACCAGGCTTGCCATTGACGCTGCTCAAGTGAAAGGGGTACGTGCTGCCTTCGTCCTGTTTGCGGCTCTTTTCATTCCGTTCTGAACCTCAGCATGGTGAAGATTTTCCAGAATAGTCGTTAAGATCATCACTTAACAAAGTATTAAGTAGACATCTCATTCACAAGTGGCACATGCTTCATAGCAAAATACTGATTATTAAAGCATTATAGTGTGCTAGTATCTTTTTAAATTAAATTTAATTTAATTTTTTATTGTTTGATCATTTGTTTTTAATTACAAACCTAACCACAAAGTTGCCCCTTGCCAAAAACTTTTTGCATCAAATTTTTTTTTTTTCCCTTGAATTTTTCTTTTTGATGCATAGCTCCCATTCAGTATTCTACTGCCAATCTCTGCATTTCCTTTAGGGGATGCCACCTCCCTTAACCCCCGGTCTCATTCTATTTCTGGGTAGGGGTATGGATGGTAACAGGTCACTTCATCTTAAATAAGCCATCTTATCTCTCTGTCCTGCTCATGATGCTCTTCAGAGATGGGTCATTCAAACCAAGCCAGACTCAGGGTTTTAACATGAATTAACTGAAAGAGGATTGATTGGTCTTGAACCTGGAGGATATGAGGATGGAATATATGTGGTCTCCATGTGGAGCTGAAGGGAGAAGCCATGTGCTGGAGGGAAGACTGCTGAGCTGAGGTGGCCAGGCAAGGTCACCATGACTTGGGTTGACCCCTGAATTTGGTCCCTACCTAAAGCCACCCGGCCATACTAGTTTTCAATAATAAGTAGTGTGCTAATACCTTATAAACTATTTTTTTTCATATTCCTGTGTTACTACTACTATTTACAAGATGTGCATAGAGAAACAGTTACTGGGGAGTGGGGAGACCTGTCAGCATGTGATCCGAGGTCAGGCTATTACAGTGCTCAATCAACAGAAAATTGTAATTGCTCCTGAAAGAAGACCATGTGGAGTTGGCTGCAGGAGCCCCATGCTGTAACACTGAATTTCAGAAGGAAAGGAAAAAGATTTTTTTTAAATAGGTAAAACAAATGAAAAGCACATTGAAAATTGAAGCAAAGTTGGAAAGAACAGTGTGTTGAATTGTTAATATTTTTTAAAGTTCAAATTTATTTTAAGTAGTGTTCACTTTGTTATTAGGTATTATACAACTTCATTTAAGTCTTGGCACGCTGCTGAAAATTAAGCCTAGGTTCTTTTTTGGCATTTGAAGTGAGGGTGCTGGCGGGTGTTAACAGTGACTAAATTTAATGCATATTTTTTTTCAAAATCAGTTACAGATTAGATACACATAATAAGTATTTCAAATAGGTCCAGGCATATTTGAATGTCTAATAAAATCTAACCTTAAATTATAGATAGGTATATAACATTGAAAATTTCCATCTGTTTAATGTAATTATCAAACTTTATCTCGCTATCTGGAAGAAGAACCTGATGTACTGATCATTCTTTGACTAATAAAGGTTGTCTTGATATTAAAAATAGAACAAAGAAAAATGTAATTGAACTCTGGATTACTATTCTCTTTTGTAAGAATTCATGGAGATCCTTATTTTTAAAAAATATTAAAAACGTGTAAATAAATGTTTTCTTTCATAACTGAGAAGATAATTCATAGAGTTTGAGGAAAATGAGCTCTCAGAATCACTAAGGTGTGTTGTGTACAAATGCCAACTCCACATAAGGTGTTTACACATTATGTATTTGCAAATATGTACAAAAAATGGGAAGAATCAAGAGATGGATGGAAGGGAGTGAAAGGGAAAGGAAGAGTTAATGGGGTGGCTTAAGATGTGCTATGTACATGTGCCCATTTCCCACAAGAATGTAAACATTATATCCTCAGGAGCGTCCGAACAAAAAATAATATACAAGCATGGATTTTATGTATAATGCAAATGTGCACCTGCAATTTATTTTGCTTTTCAGGCTGTTGGTGCCAGGCTTGCTGTCCTTACCCAGAATGTAGCAAATCTTGGGACAGGAATTATTATTTCTTTCATCTATGGCTGGCAGTTGACACTTCTACTCTTAGCAGTTGTGCCCATCATTGTAATAGCAGGAATAATTGAGATGAAAATGCTGTCTGGACAAGCACTCAAAGATAAGAAAAAGCTGGAAGTTTCTGGAAAGGTAGGTCAAGGAAAATACAATTGCTTATTTAAGTAGCTAAAAATCAATGTTGTGTTGTTACTGTTTGCCACTTACTATACTCTGAAAACATTTTTATAACCATTCCTTAAAGTAATATTGTTTACACTTACCCCACAGATTAATAATAAAAAGTAGCAGACATTGTTAGGCTCAAAGACTGACCATACTTTTAAAGGGTTTTTCTGGTTGAAGACCATTTTATATACACTTCATCTCTCTTCCTCTCCCTCCTCTTCCTGCTCAGTTTTGTACTAATTGCCTTTCTTCCTTCTTCTCCCCTTTTATTTTTTTTCTGCCTCTTCATTTGTTTTCAAGTAAGCTTAAATTTGTTGATTACTGAAGACAGTAAGCCCTGTTATATATGCGCAAATTGTGTGGAAACATTTAAGAGTATTTATTGTATATGGCTTGAATGATGGCTACTCTTTCACTTTTACCATGCCTCAACTCTTCATCCTACTTCACTTTTGATTAATATTTGTTGTTTGCATGCTTGTCTTTTCTCCCCATTATTTACAAAATATGGGGTGCTCACTATTTTCCCTGCAAATGTCTTAGCACTTATCACAGCCCTGAAGTAGGTTCTCTTGTCTTTTATGCTTCAATGACACCAGGGCCCAGAGAGTTAATAAGTTTTGGAGTTAGGATTCAAACTCAGTCTATTGTGCTCATGTGAGCCAGAAAACAGAGAAGTCCTCTGATGAGGACATGATGAACAGGATATAATAACACGTGGTCAGGATCATAGGGAAGCGAGAGACGACAAGAGGGTGCATCCCAGAACTGCTCCTGATATCGGAACAGTGAGACATTTAGCAGTGGACATTCCAGGTCCCCAGAGTAGGACAGTATCAGACAGGTATGTGTGACTCTGGCTCTCAACACTCAGGTGACATGGGCCAGGAGGCTCATCAGTGTGCATGACAAGGCAGGTCCTGGAGATTGGTCCCCACCCCAGATGCTTTGTCCTCTGCACGCCTGCATCTCCTCACACTCTCTGCCCTGTCACCGTCTGGATCTTCTAAAATCCCTTGGACCATCTTTAGTATTTCCCAGCCAGTGTTTGTAGGAGATAGCTTTTCCACAGGGCATAGGCTCTGGGCAGGATGGGGCTGACATCAGCATTTATTTACAGTCTAGATAACACTGGCCCTCGTACAGTTGTCTATTATTTGCCAATAGCTTTATTTAATAATGATATTATGGGTTTTTTTTTTTCCCTATATGGTGTTGACTCTTTACCTGAGGAAAATATGGCAAAATATAGGGTAAAATGTGAACAAGAAAAATACAGTACTGTTAGTGAAATATTTGAAATATCATAGTAAGGATGGTTTCTGGAAAGAAGATGACTGATTCTAAGGTAATTTTCGGGTCACGAAGGTCAGCATGCTGAAGCAGGGCATAGCATGCTCTTGGAGTCTGTCTGGGAAGTGAAAGGGGTGCAGATGGATTATGGGTAATTGTGAATAAGGCAAGTTTTCTGGGTAAACATCAGGAGTGAGATATTAGCTATAGTTAAGGGAGAACTCCTGAGAAGGTTGAAGGTGCAGAGAAGGTGGTGATTGCTACACCAATCACTCTACATAATATTAAAAATGAACTCCTATTCTTCTCAGATTATCATTTATTGAATATTGATTATTTACTATGTGTGATACTGGTATATAGCTCTATGCGTATTGTCTGATTCTGTGCTCTCAAGAATTCTGTAACTATTGTGAAAAATTGTATCCTGACACATTGGCAACTTTTGAAGAAAAGGACCGTTTCCTAAATTCATACAAATTACCAAAGCTAGCCCAAGAAAAGATAAATATGCTTAACAAGAAAAAACAATTGAAATTGAGCCAATAGTCAAGAATCTACCAACTAAAAAAGGCCAGGAACTGATAGCTGATCTCCGTATATAAACCTTAAAGGTTTACATAAAACCTTTAAGGATGTTAAATCACCAGTTCTCTTCAGCTCTTCAAAAAAGTTGAAAGTGATGGAACTTACAACTCACTTATGGAAGGCAGTATTACCTTGATTGATTCCAAAACCAGATCAAAACTCAACTAAAAAAGAAAACTATATGCCATTCTCCTTAATAAACATAAGATGCCAAAATCCTCAAAAAGATATTAGCAAATAGAATGCAGTATAGCATTAAAAAGATCATACACCATGGTCAAGTAGATGTTTAAACATATGAAAGAAATTTATAAAATACTTTGACATAAATCTGGATATATCCCTGCCATTTCAAATAGCTTATAGTAAAGCACACTACAAGTTTATCTATTTTAATGAGAATGTTTTTAATGTCTTTAGTTTGTAAAGAAATTTAATTTTTTTTTTTACAAAATTTATTTTTTTCTTCAAATAAACTGATATTATTAGGGCTAGTGAGATAGCACAGTAGACTATGCACCTGCTTAGGTAAGCGCAGGGGCCGAGATTCAATCTCTGGCACCATATTCCCTGCTGGCCCTGCCCAAGGGTGTACTGAGCCTGAAATGGAGTCTGGGAGTAGTGGCACCTGCCTGTAATCCCAGCACTGGGGAGGATGAAAGCAGGAAGAGCACTCTGAGTTTGAACTGCATGTGAGACCCTGCACAAAATACAAATACAAAAGCAAAAAAACAAACAAAAATCTGATATTACATGAAATATTTGTTATTACCTTTGTGCTTAGATAATTTGTTCCAGGTTCAAAGATAATAAACATGAAGACTTCATGTTTATTATTTTTAAGGCATAAACTTCTTTAAATTAATGAGATACATCTTTATTAGAATCACTTGTGAGCAGTATGGAGGCCAGCAGTAGGATGAACACAAGAAGAAAACATATTAAGATAATACAATTTCATTTGGTGACCTGTATTTGTAGAATCTGAGGGACTGTACAGATCCATTAGTCCTGTCCATTTCACAGTGAGAAAAACAAGACAAAGTGGTGATTCAAGGTCCCATGGCTGACATGCACTGAATCTCATCGAGGACTCTGATGTTCCTCACATTCTCTGAATCCTTTTCCTAGAATCCAAATGGTGGGAAAACAAGCAATCTTGTAGGAAGTAACATGTAATGACTGAATATTTAAATGACAGAAAGTTTCTGGATAAAATTGATAGTGTGATATGTTCTTAAAATGGAGTTTGTTCCCCTTGATTTTATTTTTTTACTTTATTAATTTTAATAATAAAGAAATAACAATGAGACAGTTTCAAAACACATTAGTAGGATAGCCACAATAATTAATACAGTGCATATTGTTGTCTTCAAAGTAGCTGTTCAGAATATAAGATGCAGACACGCTAACTTTTCTAAACACTATTAGTACAAATATTTCTTCTCATTAAACTGAAAGTAGTTGTATGTATAGTCCAATAGTCTGTAACAGTAGTGGATTATCAGCAGAACTGGCAATGTCAGAAGCTATTGACTTGAGCCTTTCACAGCTCAGCATATTAATCTAGCTCTACATTTTATACCTCACAGTTAGACTTTTCTGCTGTATGTTTAAGATCAAGTTAAAGCTATATCTATGTAGCAAAAAATGTAATTTTTGTATCTTACAAGGTCAGTTAAATCCCCTCAGGATTTACCTTGAAACCACGTACAACGTTCTGTAGAACTTTTGGTGTTAAGTTCAAGTGCCTATGTTATAGAGTAATAGTATCACTAAGCTTCTCTTCTGGAGGGTTAACAACTTAAGTTTGCAGACCAAAATTTAGAGGAAAATGATGGCTACAAAGATAGCCAATATTTTGGCCCTTGCCTCTCAAGGTCAGTGAGGCCTCAGGACATAAGAAACCTGTACTCTAACATCCTATAACTCAGTGGTGTCCTAAAATTTCTGTTCGATGAGATTATGGGGCCACAGAGGAAAGGGACCAATAATGTATAGTGTGCCTAAGGAGAGTCACCTAGAGAGAAAACATTCTCATAGGCTTTCACAGAGAGCAAACTGGCCAAGCAATGGCCGTGATTCATCCAGATGGCTGACACTGACAGAAGTTCCTCTTGATTTTATACTCTCAATCTTAAGAACTTTTATAAGAAAAATCACACAATATGGATCAATGTTAAAATATAAGATATTTACTACAAAATTATGTTTAAATAAGAAAACAAATGAAAATATAACAATAAAGGAATACCTAATTGGTTGGGATATTATGTGAGTACTAGAAACTGAAAGTACTTGTGATCTTTGTTAAGGTAAAAAATGATAAACAATCAGATATAGAACTTTGTCCCCATTCAATGGAAGATGCAACAAATTAGCTGTGGCATATAACCCCACCTCAGAGGCAGGTAGATCTCAAGTTCAAGAATGGCCTGGGTGACTTACTGAGATCTCCTCCTCCTCCTCCTCCTCCTCCTCCTCCTCCTCTTCTTTCTCCTCTCTCTCTCTCTCTCTCTCTCTCTCTATTGCAAAAGCAATTTATACCCTAATAACCTACTATATAAAATACCCCACAGTGTAATTTCTAATTATCTCCAAATATATTCCAAAATTTCCAAATACTAAGTTGTCATCAATGGAAATTAGAAGGACAAACTTATAAATATCACATTTTTAAGACATGGAAAATAAACTTAGAAGTATAACTACTACAAAAGAAGGAGCACCAAAAATGTTGTAAACCACCAAATTCTTTTTTATTTTTATTTTTAAAATTCATTTTAATGAGAAAAAAGATAAAATAGCAACAAAACAGTTTCAAAACAAGTTAGTAGGATGATTAAAGTTAAGACCATGGATGTTGTTGTCTTTATAGTAGTTATTCAGGGGACAAGGTGCAGACCTGGTATCTTGCCTAAATAATATTACTACAAACTTTTATTCTCCATGAACTAAGATGAAGTAGATATATATATAACCTATATATTATATCTATCATGTATATAATATATATATATTCTTTTTGAAGTTTCTAGTATCACCAAATTCTCAGGTTAATGGTATAAAGCTAGGAGACTAGGGAAAGGTGCTTGCTCTTTTAAGACTAAGTTGTTCTTACTGTCAAGCTGGGAAAATTCAATTAGCTATTCTCTCTTCCGTGTGTGAAATTTAAATTGATAAATTTCCTTTGTGTTCTTTTCCATACAGAAGATGCTTATAGATAATACCAAATGATTACTTATATGTGTAATCAAAAACTAATTTTACTAGCTTATAGAATTCACATTGATTGCCCCTGTTTGCCCTCCACCTGGGCAATGTCTGTTGCAGATTGCTATTGAAGCAATAGAAAACTTCCGAACAGTTGTGTCTTTGACCCTGGAGCAGAAGTTTGAACACATGTATGCACAGAGTTTGCAAGTACCATACAGGTAATAAGCACTGAAGAGTGAAAGGGAAGTATGAGGACTTTTGCAGTCATAAGATTCATCTTCAGAAGTATTACTCTGTCCAGAACATAGGACACAGTGGAGAAAGCACTAGAAGTGATCTAACAGGACAGCACTTGTAATTAACCAGGAGAGACGTGCTTAGACTCCAGCTAGAGAGTGCATCTAGAGTGGATTGACCAGAGAACCACAACTTGCTGTTGTACAGTTTAGAGAGAGATACTACTTGCTTCAGTTGAGGAATAGATCTCTTCATGGGGAGCATGCAGCTCGAAGTTTCTGAAGACAGTGAGGAGTAGTGCTTCCAAAATATACTTTTCATAACTTTCCTGACTTCTCCAGTAGAAAACTTCTTCATTGACCATCCGGGTAAGAATTCTTACTATGTGATGTGTGCATAGAAAACCCAACCACTGTTTCCTCTCTATTAAAATGAGATGCAATTTCTTAATGGCTTGTGAGACATTTTCATAGTGATATGACTATTTTCCTGAAAAGGCTGTTGCTAGAAATCCAACCATCTGACCACAAATCCAGGCTGATGCAACGGAAGCAGATCTAGGAAGCCACAGGGCTGCACACTCACTGACCTACCCCTCTCCCACATCCCTGAATTACCTAGCGTATTGATCTCCTTGTAATAATGCTTTTTCTGACTCCACCAGAGTAAAGACTTTTCTCTGCTTCTATTGCATGTTATTCATAAGGTGCCACCATTGTACAAGTGATTAGCCAGCTTAACCCTTAGGTTCCTAAGATCAAAGGACATCCCTGTTCTTCTGTATGACACAGCACAGACCTTGGAGTTTGTGCATTTGGGTAGATGTGTGTACAACCTCACTGACTACACAGAAAATGTATTCTATGTCTAATATTTAGGAAAAAATGTGGTAACTTTTATTTATTCATTTTTACAGCCTCTGTTCAGAATTCATAGGCTTACTTTATCATTATGCCAACACATTGAAGTATAGTTAACTGATTACTTCATTAAAGATAAAGATATCAGCCCTCAGAGTTGAGGCACAAAACTAAACTCACACAGCTAGTGAGTAAAATGAAGATGAAATTCAATTCTTTGGAAACTAAGTCAGTTTTTGCCTGTATTACTTCTGTGTCCTCTGTCAACTTATGAGAAGTTATATTTATAGAGCTGAGAAGTGAAAATGAAGTAATTTTTCAAATATCTTTTCAGAAACTCTCTGAGGAAAGCACACATCTTTGGAATCACGTTTTCCTTCACCCAGGCAATGATGTATTTTTCCTATGCTGCTTGTTTCCGGTTTAGTGCCTTCTTAGTGGCACGGGAAATCATAAATTTTGAAAATGTTATGCTGTAAGTATTGAGTTAATATTGACAATATAACTCTGAAAGTGTATGTGGGATCAGTATGCTTCTGATCTATATAGAAAACCTTTTGGTGAAGCCTTGCAAAGAGATTTTGGTGATTGAGATCCTGGCATTTTACCTTGGCGTTTCTGTGTGTTCCCATGGAAACACTTGTTCATCAACTACTGCTTCTCATCCCAGTAGATATCACACACACACACACACACACACACACACACACACACACACGCACGCACGCACACACGCACGCACGCACGCACACACGCACACGCACACAGACATCTAGTCTTTTTAAATCTGTGGCTAGGTGGCTCATTCAGCTTTGGGGTGTAAAAAGTGCCTTAGCGCTCAGGGAGAAGCCTAACTTTGAGCAGGGAGACAGATGGCTCCACAAAGCATACTTTCTAACTGTGTAGCTAAGGTGGGGGTGTGCTATGCCACCATGCTCCACACACCCTGGGCAATTGCAAGATAATTTTCCTTCTGAATACAAGGTAAAGAGAAGGTTATAAAATAAATGCTGGAGAACTGTAAAAATGACAAAAGGAAAAATAATGATTTTTTTCCTGCTATACTGTTGTAGATATGGAAAATTATATCATGATCTGGTGAAGTAAAAGTTGAACTTAATTGTAGTATGAAAATATCAAAATAAGTAGTTTGTAGTGAAAACTCTGCATGATCAGAAAGATGTGCTTTGTGACAGAAGTCTTCCCTTTTATAATGCACATAACAAGCAGCAATACTGTTTATCATTGAAAGCATTGTAAGCCTGAGAATAGTAATGTGGTTTAAAAAAAAAAAAAAAAACTTTACCCTGTTGAGGCACTGATTTGCTCATGCCTCTAGTTCAAGATCATTCTAACAGAAGTTTTAAATGTTCCATTTTTTAATATGTGTGTTTGACAAATGACATGCAGATGTTACACACCATTATGACCAAAAGATCAGTCAGGCATCATAGACATTGGGGCCTTGACTGAATAATTATTTTATATGTTGCTTTACTCCAAGTCTTTGAATGAATGAAAATTGCTGTCAGTATGTTTATAATATCAGTCTTCCAAGTAAGGTAGGGAGATGAGAGCTCTGTTGCCAGAGCAATCTATTTGACAAAGATCCCATAGGCTTAAATGACGATAAGGAGAAGAGTTACCAAATGTGTTGGTTATTTAGAGCTTGGTTGAAAAACAGAACAACAACACAAATGGCACAGTGTGCTGCTGTAACTCGAGTAGAGTTTGGAGAAGAGTAGGTGTTGTATTCCCAGGATTCTGGGAGGTTTCTCAAGTACTAGGTCAGCTCCAGGCTTCCATACTGTTGAGGGACACATTGAGGAACATGTCCACAGAACAGTGAAAACAGTTACCAAAAAAAGCAGCTAATCCTTCAACCATATTCAGTACTTGAACAAGTGTCTTCTGAAAGAGGAAGTAGACTGATTTCAGCTTATAAAAAGCTTTTAAACAATGGACTTCATCAAGCATGCTGCTTCCTAATATACAGGGTCAACACCCATTTAGGCAGACTTAACGAGAGCTGCTTCTAAGATCCTTTCCATGCTCAAAGGGTTTTGATTCCCATGATGTAGATGAGGATGTAGATAAAAGCAGTGGCTGTCTAGTTAGGTGTGTAAGGAGTTCTTCGTTGCATAGTCGCATGTTTTCTAAGAATCTGTTCTTATTTCAGCAACAGTATTCATTGTCTGTTGCCCAGCAATGCTGTGTAACATCCAGCCATTAATTAAGTTTCAGTGGCATAGAATGATAAATACTGTTTTTTGCTTTTCCAAGGAGGGAACAGTGACACAAATTTTGCGAAACAAGATGAAAATAAGTCAATAAATAACCCACAGAACAGTGGGTTAGTCCTGCTAATCTGGGTTGAGCATGGTGGATCGCAGCTTGTACATTCATGTGTCTTCAGTGTATTAAAGGCTCATTAGATAATGAGAGGTAAAGGAGAGGGAAATGGGGAGTGAGAGAAAAGAGGGAGGAAGGGAGAGAAGGGGGAGGGAGCAAAGGAAGGAAAGAGGGAAGGAAAGGAGAGGGGAGAGAGAAACAGAGGAGAGAGAGTGTGTGTGTGTGTATCCTGTTGAGTAATGAACTTAGAGGCAGCAGTAGCTTGCGCCATATTCTGTGGACTAAAGCAAGTCACTTATCAATCTGTATTCAGAGGTTGGATAAGTTCTACTTCTTTAAGAGACACTCTACAAAAGTCACTTTGGAAGAAGGCAGGGACACCATGGTAGGTGAAAAAGGACCATTTTTAACCAGCCAATCACAGTACTTTTAATTTACAGGGAAAGGTGACTGACTAATTTCTACTTTCCAAGTTGTTTTGCAATTAGTTGTGGCAGTGCTCCCTCCTTGTAGAAGTGTCAACTTCCAAGCAATGGAGCCATAACTGAGCCTGGGTTTCATCTTCTGTTCTCCAGGGTGTTTTCAGCCATCGTCTTTGGGGCCATGGCAGTTGGGCAGTTCAGCTCATTTGCCCCTGACTATGCCAAAGCCAAAGTGTCAGCCGCCCACATCATCATGATCATTGAAAAAGTCCCTGCCATTGACAGCTACAGCGCGGAAGGCCTGAAGCTGGTGAGTTTGAGGTTTCCACTGAATGATCTGTGCTTGATTGCTGAATAGAAGTATTCAGAGGGCAAATGTAATTAAATGTGTACTTTCATATGTAATGATCATGATGTAAAATGTTCTAGGCTGTAGGTTCATTCTATTAAGTGCTGTTAATATGTTCTGACTTTTACATGACAAAGTTACAGAAAGTTAATGTTGCCTGCTTTGCAAATAAACCCTACTAATCGTGTTTTCTGATATGTAGTCTACTGGCTTGTGGACCAACAGACTTATCTCATTTGTATTGTACATTTATATTAACAATGCTTGCCACAAAAGCAGTGACTCTTTTATATACTATTTATTAAATTCTGGCTATTTGAAATGAATTTTAATTCCAAGGTTCTGTTTCCCTAAAAATCAGACCTAGCTGGAAAATAACTAGCCTTGAAAACTAAAGATCAAAAATGCCAGCCCCAGTCAGCCTTACCTGCCTTATGGAATAGCCACCACGCAAGAGAATAGTGATAGCAGGTGAGAGAAGGATAGGCTGACTGAGATGTGCAGTTCTGATCTTTGGTTTTCAAAACTTATTTTCCTGATAGGTCGGAAGGAGTTCACTGTGTTCTGACACCTGGTGTGGAGGGGTTACCTCTGCCCAGGGAACTGCAGCGCTTAAACTCCGTTGCTGTTCTTATTTTAGAATATGCTGGAAGGAAATGTGACCTTCCGTGATGTTGTGTTCAACTATCCCACCCGCCCTGACATCCCGGTGCTTCAGGGGCTGAGCCTGCAGGTGAAGAAGGGCCAGACGCTGGCCCTCGTGGGCAGCAGCGGCTGTGGGAAGAGCACGGCGGTCCAGCTCCTGGAGCGGTTCTACAGCCCATTGGCTGGGACGGTGGTGAGCGCACTCCCATTGAGCCTCATTTCAGGCTTTGCATCATCTGACCACTTGGATGTGATTCATGCTTCATGACAAGCCAGGGTTTTTCATAACTTTAAACTACTTAGGTAGATTCTGATAATGTAGGTTTGGTGCTGAGACTGTGTCATCTGCCTATGTTGGCCTCTCTTTTATCTCCCTCCGTGCTCCTCTTCACCCACCTTGGTGAACAGCCTTCTTACCATGTATGTCTCTTGCTAGAGTTAAGTTTCAGCAGACACCAAAGAGGCAACACAAAGTAAAGTAGCCAGAGAGACAGGAAGGGTGATAGGAGACACAAGAGACAAAAGCCAAGGATGAGGCGTTTCAAGAAGGTGATGGTGATCAGTAAGGGCAGATGCTGTGGAGAAACTAGGCCAACGAGGGCCAACATACTTGGCAGCCTCCAGTATTTACAGGCTTTTCTGACATTTGTACTCAGGGAGGTGCTGAGGGTAATAGTAATAGTGTTTAATTCTTGAATTATGCCCTTAGCATGGATCTGGGCTTTGACTGCTTCCTTTATTCTCCACTGAAAGGAAGGACATGTCTTTAATTGAATGGCACCACAGTTGACTGTGGAAGATAACCAAAGGCCGCTGGAAATCAAAGAGAAGTTTCTATCTCTGTCTCTGTCGCTGTCTCTCTCTGCTCTTCTGATTTTTTGTTTACCTTTCTTATTGTTTCTGATTTTTTGAGTGTGAGCTTTGGTTTTAGTTTTTCCATTGTGTGTATTTTTGTTTTTTCTTTCCTTGCCTCCTGTCTTGTTCGCCAGTTTCCTGGATAATCTTCCTTTTTCCTTAAGCCTTGCTTTGAAACTCTTCTACTTTTATTTCTCTATTTTTCCTTTTCTCCCTTTCAATACGTTCACCCTTAATTGCTTCTCTCATATTTTTACTTGTTATATAATTTTGTTTTCCTTTTATCTTCTAGTTCTTCCAAGTTTTTTTTTCCCTATCTTTACCTAATTATAGACATTCTGCTTCCCAATAAGATCTTTTGTACTACTTATTTCTTCTCCTTCTTGTATGACAGAGTTTAAGGTTTCAAAGCCCTCCTTTTGCATCTACTCATTCCTAAACTTTATATTTTTAATATATCCAACACTATAAATCTTTATTAACCTGTTAACATTGTAAAATTGAATATCAGACATTTCTCCCATTATGACAGCCTTGGTTTTGATCTCTTTTATGTGCCCAGCTTCTAAACATGTTTTTTCATAAAGAAAGAATATGTTAGCTAGCACACACTTATTTGTTTGTTTGTTTGTTTGTTTATTTATTTAGGGTCCACAGGGTCTCACTACACAGATCAGATTTTTCTCGTTTTCAGCCTCCCAAGCAGTGTAATTACAGATGTGCGCCACCACTCCCAGTTTCATTTGCTATCTCAGTGCACCCTGGGGCCCGGCTGACATGGCAGGCCAGGAATTGAACTCCCAGCCCCTGCATCTGCCTAAGCAGGTGCTTTAATCTGCTGAGCTATCTGGCCAGCTGTAACACACATTTTAGATAGGCTGTGATTCTAGTGTGTGGAACAGAGGTGCAGAGGCTCAGGACTGTTGCATGTTCACTGTACTGAAGAAATTATTAATAGTAGCACCTTTCAAGGTTGGCTGAAGTTGTATTAGACAGTGTTCACTTCCAGAAATAGAAACCTAGAAGACTTTTAACTCCACCTTTACTCACACATTCATCTGAAAAGGTCTAATACTTAAGCTACGCCTTTGTAATGTTTGTTTCCTCTTTCCATCATGTATTTTGCACGTTTGCCCATTAATACTGTTAGGAAGCCTGGAGCACAAATGCTCAGAAGTTTCCATGGCAATAGAACCTGAGACCAGGAAGGCCATGACTGTACTTTCCATCCATGTATCTGCTAGTTTTATATGAACAAGCTGTCTTCTTTAAGCAAAGATCTACTTTTCCTTTGATCAGCTGTCTCTCAGAGACCCTAGCAAGGCAGGCAGAAATAGAGGGAGTCTGTTTGGCCCCCTGCACACTTACCACTCTGGGAATGGTTGAAAAATGTTTTCATAGTGCATACTCTGTTTCTTACTCGCTACTTCCCCATTCCCAAATCAGTAGCTCTTAAGACCATGCATTACATATTGTTGTCTTCATAGTAGTTATTCAGAGTATGAGATGCAGACGTCATATCTTGTCTAAACACTACTAGTACAAATCTTTCTTCTCAATGAACAAAGAGGAAGTAGCTGTATATAAACTCCAATAGTCCATAATGATAGTGGGTTATCAGTACAAATGGCAATGTTGGTGGCTCATGACTTGAGCCTTTTACAGTTCAGCATATTAATATGGCTTTCCCTTTTATACCTTGTGTTTAGACTTTTCTGCTGGATAGTTAAGACTGAGACAAAGCAAGACCTATGTAATAAAAACTGTAACTTTTGTGTCTGACAATGTATTGATTATTGTATCTGTTCTACTAACCTGTTGTGAAACTGTCCCATTGCTATTTCTTTCTCATTAATATTAATTAAAAAATAAAACCCTTTAAAACAGGGTTATGTCATCATGTTGTTTACTTAGTGTGGGAACCTGAGAGAAAATAAAACTTGAAGAGTACAATAGATGCTAGGAAAAGGGATTGAACCTATTCAAACAGAAAGAGTTACTGAGTTGAGAAGAACAGGAGAGGGAGTAGGGGAAAGAGATTTATTTATGTATGTGAGTAGGATGGTTTAAAGAACTCTACTGTAGATTTCTGTTTGTCTATGGGAAGGGGCAGTTGATGCTTAATCTGTTTTATCTCGCCTTTTTAACTGTCTTTTTTCTCCTCTCAACTTTTCATATAGTTCTTTCTTTTTTTATGTCCTAATTTTACATACATATATCTGGTAATATGAATAACTGGTTGGAAGACAACCCTATGTATTACAACAAATACTGTGAAATTATTAGTACTTTGTTAAGTGAAAATCTGTATCACTTGTAATTTTTTGCTTTAATACTATTTTGTACTGCCTTTAAAAAATAAAAAGAAATAAAATTTTAAAAAAGACTATATTGGATTCACCATAATGATCCAGAATATTGTCAGTTTTAAAGTCATCTATTTACCAGCTGAAAGCAGAATGTTTTATGAAAGTGTAAAATTATGGCTTTGTTAGATTAACTTTGACAATTGAAAGCAAAACAGACCTTTTCCTGAATCTCAAAATACCTGACTGAAGTTCCTAATTCTGCTAAATTCAAAGTGTTGGTCCAGAAGTCAATGTGTGCACTCTTCTTTTCAGCTCATGGACGGCAAAGAAATACAGCAACTGAACGTGCAGTGGCTGCGAGCACAACTGGGCATCGTGTCCCAGGAGCCCATTCTGTTTGACTGCAGCATTGGGGAGAACATCGCCTATGGAGACAACAGCCGGACGGTGTCACAGGAGGAGATTGTGAAGGCAGCCAGGGAGGCCAACATCCACCAGTTCATCGAGTCCCTGCCTGATGTAAGTGTCCCTCCAGAGTAAGAGCCCAGGAGCTTGTAGCAGTCTCACTTCCTTGACCTTGTTTTCTTCTTCGTTTAAATTTTGCTTTGTTTGTTTACTTACTTATTTACTTACTTACTTTATTTATTTATTTATTTATTTATTTATTTATTTATTTTTCTGGTACCAGCAATCAAACCTGGGACCTTGGGCTTGCCAGGCAGTTGCTTATGCCGCTGAGCCTTACTTTTTTTTTGTTCTTTTGAGACAAGGTCTTACTATATAGTTCAGTTGTTGACCTTACCATGTAGCCCAGGCTGGCCTCAAATTTGCAGTGGTTGTCCTGTGCCTGCCTTCTGAGTATTAGGATTACAAGGGTGTACCACCATGCTTGGCTTTCTTTTCTTTCTTTCTTTTTTTTTTTCTCTTTCTTTGTTTTCTTTCTTTTTTTTCCCTTCTTTTCCCCCTCCCACTTTCTTATTCTTTCTTTATTATACTGAGGACCAAGCCCAGGGCCTGACAAGTTCAGTCTTTCTACACTGAGCTATACAGAAAGCCTCAGAAAGCCTCAGATCACACTTCCTGTCCCTGTTAGCAATTTGTTTACTTGGTCACTTGAATCTGTCTGTATGGAAGCAAAAAAAAAAATGTGTGAGGGAAAAATTGCAGGTTGAAGAGACCTAGAATAGTTCTTGGATTTATGGGTATGAGGCTCCACTAATATAATCCTAGAAATAAGCAGGACGTGTAGAAGATTTTTTTTTTAAGTCCAAATCCAAAACGTATGGGCAGCATCAGTGACCATGCTGCTTCCGGTACCACTTGAGAAGCAAACATGATGGACACTTCCCTATTTATTTCCCTCTACTTCCTTGCACTACTTCTTGAAGCTTTAATCATGGCTCTTTGAAGTCATGTGTGGCCAGAAAAATCAACTCATGGAGGAAAGAGGGCTCTCTCTGAATATCCATTGGAGCAACCATGGTATCTTGCAGTGGCCTCAAACTTTATAGGGTTGATTATTGAAACATTGCCTAGGGTGTTGTCTTATATATGTATTTTCTCTATCAAGTTAGATAACTGCAACCACTCACCACCTCTCAGGTCTGGTTAGTTTCTTATGCTTTGAAAAGCATTGCAATTTTGCTAGTTTGTCTCTTCCCATATTAACTGTTATGTTGTTTATTATAAGATGTGCCCCTAAAAATAAAGCCAGGTAATCTCTGCCTGACGTGAAGGCAGTCTCCTCACATGAAGGGTAGCAGCACCAAATGGTCCTAACTCCTCCCGCGATGTCCCTTTTCTTTATATTCTCATTTAGATACTATTGCCTCCAAGCACAGGCTGCAGAAGAGGAGTCCCTGTTTCCCTGTTTTCCTTTAACAGTATAGTCCAACCATGGACAGTTAACTCTTCTTGAGGCTTAGCATTGAAAGTATAAAATTATGACCCCTTGTGCTAATGAGTGATCAGTAGTTCTCAAGGGATAGAAATGGGATCATTGCTAGAAGTGCAGATCTTTGACTGGGTGTGGTGGTGCACACCTGTAATCCCAGTGCTGGGGACGCTAAAAACAGGGGGATCACTATGAGTCTGAGCTGCTTAGTGAGACCCTATACCAAATACATTTCAGAAAAAGATAAAGAAGAAAAGAAATGCAGATCTTTAGGTCCCACCTTATATGTACTAAGAAATTCTGGCAGCAGAATGCAACAGTTTGTGATTTTATAGCCTGGGTGATGCAGATGATAAAACATAAACATAGTGATTGCTATCTGGTCTTGACTCTGACCTGTTGCTCTGATGCTTGCCTAGCACAAGGACTCCACCTTTCTAGATTCTTCTGTATCTGTGACACAGCACACGTGCAGACATTGAAGGTCTTTTTTTTTCTGTGTCTAGACCAGCATACCAAGTCCTACTGTCTACCTACAGATCTATTTCTGAGTGATTAGCACCAGGATTCACCTAACCCTACAGAGGCTGATTTAATTTCTCATTCCTTTGGGGTTACTACACTGTCCTCTGCCTTGGGAAGATCAGTGCTATATCAGTGCAACCTGGTAACACTTCCACTTACACGAGAAAGACTTCTGTATACCTACCTTCTGAAACAGCAAAGCTCCGTGATGGAATTAGTTCTGAGCCTGCCAAAACAACAGCAGGGGTGTGGTCACTCTGTTATCAAGTAAGAAACCTTATTCTGAGTACTACAGACCAGGCATGGTAGATATCACCAATAAAAATGCTGATACCACATATCAGAACCTTTGGGACACAAAAGCATTCGAAAGAGAGAAGTTTATAACTGTGAATGCCCACATCAGAATTATAAAGTGAGCTCAAATAACCTAATGATGCACCTACTGGTCCTTGAAAAATAAGAACAATCCAAATACAAAACTACCACGAAAGAGGAAACTGTGAAGATCAGAGCAGAAATGATTGCAGATTAAAATAGTACAACAATTCAAAGAACTGGTTCTCCAAAAGAATAATCAAAAGAAACAAATCCTTAGTGAGTTTTACTAAAGAAAGAGAGAGAAGGAAAACAAAGACCCAAGTCAATGCAATTGGAAATCACAACAGACACTTCTGAAATCCAGAGGTTTATTACTGATTTAAATACTTTGGAAATATATATTCCAATAAGTTGGGTAATGCTGAAGAAATGGATAAATTTCTGGATATATTTTAATTATGAAACATGAACCAAGAAATAGGAAACTCTGAATAATTCAACAGGAAATAAAATTGATGCCATGTTAATAAAAATAACACCCTACAATGTAAGGAAAGCCAAGGACATAAGGCATTGACCACTGCATTTTATAAGAATTTCAAGGGATATTTGACACCCATACACTTCAAATTCCTTAATGAAACTGAATGGGAAGGACTCCCAAATTTATTCCTGTGAGCTGGCATTACACTGATTCCAAAACCAGACAGAAGTCCAAATGAAAAGAATTACTGATTTATTTCACTTAGCACTACATTTCTAGTTGCATCTATCTATCTACAAAAGCCTTGAACTTATCGTTTTTATAGCTGAGTAATACTCATTGTGTAAAAACACCACATCTTTTTATCTGTTCCTCAGTTGATGGGCATCTGGATCGTTTCCAAGATTTAATGATGACAAATTGTGCTGCTATAAATGTGGGCACACATATTTTTCTGTGATATGATTTCAGTTCTTTTGAAAAAAATACTTAGGAGGGTAATAGCCGAGTTGAACAGGTACACCAATGCTAGATTTTTGAGGAATATCCATACTGATTTCCACAGTGATTGACCAGCCTGCACTCCCATCAATAGTGAAGCAGAATCTCTTTCTTCACAGCCTCTCCAGCATTTATCATTGATTAACCTCTTAATGACAGTCATTCTTTGTGGTGTAAGATGGTATATTAGTGTTGACTTAATTGACATCTCTTAAAGCACTAATGATGTTGAACTTTTGTTGGTATATTTAAAGTTGTTCCCATGCAGTTTAATTTTTGTCCAAGAACTTTCTACCTTATGTCCTTAAGATTTCTACATATATTTTCCTCCAGAAGATTTAGTGTTTCCATTTTAATATTTAAATTTTAATATTTAAATATTAAAAGTATTATATTATTATAATATTTAACATTTAATATTTAAATTACAGTCAAAATATTACATTTTGGCTGTAATTTTGTACCTGGTGATAGAAATGGGTGTCGTTTTTGCTTTTGGCATTTGAAAAGCCAGTTTTTCCAGTACCATTTATGAAAGAGGCTATCTTTCTTCCAGTGAATATATTTGGCCCCTTTGTCAAACTGAGAACCTAAAAGAGTAAACAAAACCTGAAAGGTGCAATAGATACTATGAAAAGTAAATAATTTGTTCAATGCGAAGGAAAAATTGACATGAGGAAAAGGACAAAAGATACATTTTTGTATATATGCAAGACAATTTGAATAATTATACTGTTGATTTTTGGTGGTTTTGAAAGGAATAGTTACTGCTTAATTTTTTGTTTATTTTTAATCTCATCTTTTTTTGTTGTTTTGTTTGTTTTTAAAATCAATTTTGCACGTTTGTATCTGGTAACCTAAGCAACTAATTTGAAGATAATATCATGCAGTGCAGCGACTATTATCGAATTCCTATTATTTTGTTTAGTGAAATTTTATACCATTTCAAAATTTCTTTATTGCTTCTTTCTATTTTTTAAAAGGTAAAGAAAGAGCTACCATGTAATCACTTTTTAAAGTCTACTTTTTGTTTGGTACAGTGTCTCACTATGCAGCTCATACTTGTAGCGATCCTCCTGTCTCAGCCTCCCCAGTGCATGTGCCATCACACCCAGTTTCAGTTGTCAGTGCAGTGCACCTGGGGCTCTGGGGCCAGTACAAGGGACTGAATTCAGGTCGTTGCACTTGCTAGGCAGGTGATTAGACTACTGAGCTATCTCCCAAGCCTCACCAAACTCAACCATCTTTCCCACACAAACAAAAACATGGCCATCTTTGCAAATCTCACAGAATAAATCAAGGTCATGAAGAGAAGTGCCACATGCTGATGCAGAGTTTGGAAAGAAAAATAAAATTTTGCGAATAAAGGTACTCATAAGTTGAAGATCACTATACTTGTTGAAAAACAGATATATAGGTCAGTGGAACAGAAGAGAGCGTGCAGAAACAACTCCAGGCTTCTTCCACTCTCTGATCTTTGACTAGAGAGCCAAAAAATATATCCTGAGGCAAAGACAGCTTCTTTAGCCAATGATGCTGGGAGAATTGGCTACATACACATGTAGACAGTTGACTCTGACCCATGATGGTGAGCCTATGGCATGCACGCTGCTGCCAAGTGTCTGTTGGCATGTGAACCACATCACCCTAGCCTCACCTCAGGAGCTGAGCATTAGCTAATAGTGCACAGAGGGGCCGTGTGCACACTCAGAAGGGAGTAGCTGTGTCAGGTAATGGTGTCAGGAATGGTGACTCGTTAGCTATATGATTCATCTGAGCTTTCACATGGTCAGCGTGCTGGCCATATAGTACTCCTCATGTCAGTGTGGCGACATAATAAGTATATATTTCATTTTACTGGCATAAGATTTCAACTTTTGAGTTTTTTATGGAAAATGGAAATTTAATATCTAAAATTTAGTGAAGAGATGTTCCAATTAAGAGACTGGAGCTCTTTTTATGCTGTTTTCTAGGATAAGCATGTGTCTTAGTTACTTTTTTCTTGTTCTGAGACAAAATATCCCATACCAAAAATTAAAGAGGGAAAGATGTGTTTAGTTTACAGTTTCTGGAAGTTTTAGTCTGCAATCAGCTGACTCCAAGGCAGGGTGGCATGATGAAGAGCAACAACTCATGGCAGTAGAAGACAGAAAATGAAACAAGGGCAAGCCTCTTCCGTTGCATTGTACCTGCTACCTGCCCCTGGATGGGTATAACACTCACGCCCATAGCCCCAGCATTAGACCATAAATCAACCACAACATGTAGGTTCAGCCCCTCTGAAGAGCCCATCCTCCAATGACTGCATGAGACGTGGGCAGGGGACGTCCAGGCACAAATAAGAACAGCATGCTATCACATTTCACTTCTGCTTTCCTCTGCATAGTCTTGAGTTTCTATCTCAGTAAGAATGCTTTTAATAGTTAATGACATTCTCTGTTCAAAATTTTGAAAGACATGTCAGCTTTAAACGTGAGATATTAAAGTGGATTTTTTTTTTTTAGCATCCATTGAATTGATTTAAAAGTTGGGAAATGGCTGCATAAAAACAGACACGAAATGGACACAAAAAGATTAGCATCTGAATATTTTTTACTGCCTTTAAAAATCATGCAGAGTGTCATCTGCTGGTTTTGATGAGCTTCAGTTACAATGTATAGGGCCAGGGAGATAGCTTCATGGCACAAGTGCCTGCATGTCAAGTGCACAGTTGTGAGTTTGAAACTCGGTCCCACCCAATAAATAAATAAATAAATAAATAAATAAATAAATAAACAAACAAAGACTATGAGATTTCTTGGGGGCCCGGCAGGATGGCTCAGTGGTCTAAAGCACCTGCTTAGGAAAGCTTGGGTGGCTTCAGGGACCATGGTTCGATCCTGGCACCACATGCTGCACCAGCCCTGCCCTCAGGGCAGGCTGAGACAGCCATAAAAATAAATAAATAAACAAACAAAAGTTCTGAAACAAGAAAAAAAAATTTTTAAATTACAATGTATAGACTAATATACAGCTTTAAAGCAAATTTCCTTTCTAACATATTTTGAACCAAATATAATGAATCCACAAAATGGGGGACAATAATATCACCACACTGTTCCTCCTGAAAAAACATTTAAGCTGATTTATGGTAAAGTTTATGAGTATAATATCTATCTTCCAAAACAGAGAGATTAAACCTCTCCTGTAGGGTCTTCGCGTCACTTTCCACACATCCATTCTTGGCTTCTGGACCTAAACTTTCCAAATGTTTTCTGAAAAAAATTATTTTGTCTATTTTTCTGTATTTCGGGTAGGGTCTACGAGTTCCACAGGGTCTTACTATGTAAGACTCATAGTGATTCTGTTTTCTGTCTGGAAAGCACTGGGATTACAGGTGCACCACCACGTCCAGTCTCGATCGGTGTCTCAGCATGCCCTGGGGGTGGGGCCAGCATGGCATTCTTGGGGTCAAATGAAAAAATTTACTTATTTTCAATGTTTAAAATATGTGATGTTTATAACCAGTTTGACATGTATTTATTTATTCATTCATTCATTCATTCATTTTTTGGGAAGGGTCTACAGGGTGTTCAGGGTCTCACTACTAGATCAGACTCATAGTGATTCACCTGTCTACAGCCTCCCAAGAACTGGGATTACAGGCACGCGCCACCATGCCCAGTCTCAGTTTGACTTTTATACTAACAAAATCCTGTTTGCAGAAATATGATACCAAAGTGGGAGACAAAGGAACCCAGCTCTCTGGAGGCCAGAAACAGCGCATCGCCATTGCTCGGGCCCTCATTAGACAGCCTCGGATTTTGCTTCTGGATGAAGCTACATCAGCTCTGGATACAGAAAGTGAAAAGGTAAGAATTTAAATTGGGCTCATTTGTAGCTGAATCATTTGGGGTTAAATGGCTTAAGTTTGTTTTTCTTATGATTAGTAAAAAATATGACTTTGTTGGTCACATGAATTGTTGTGTATGTGAGCTTTCATTAGAAGTTAGATATTTTCTGTCACTGCCATTTAGGAGAGATAAGATGATACAAATTAATCTTGAACATGCGCACTTCAAGGAACAGTTCAGCATCACTTTGTATCCGTGCAAGTGCTGCGTGCAGGTCAGCGGGTGCATCTCGTCAGCAATACTATGAACAGTTACTTAGAGTATAAGGCACAGTTAAAATCCAGCTGTAGAGTACCTCACAAAATGTGGATGATCATTTTCAGTTTGAAAAAAGGTTGAAAACTCAGCTGTTAGAAACAAAGGATGAACAACTCCAGGAATGGAATGTGAATGCTACATTCTGCAAATACGTAAAGAAAAAAAATAACATTAAACAAGGTGCTCACTCCAGCTTCTTGATTTTCTATGGAGCTTCATTGGGGAGCTATTTTTAGGGATGTTATATGGTGAAGAACATTTGGAAATGTGTTCAAATAATTGGGGGAACTCTGTTTATGGCTATAACTTTAAGAACAGATATCTTTTGTCTCAGAAATACTTTCTCTTAGCTCAATGAGAAGAAATATCTGTACCGATAGTGTTTAGAAAAGTTATCATGTCTGCATCTTGTAATCTAAACAACTACTATGAAGACAATATGTATTGTATTAATCATTGTAGCTGTCCTACTAATGTTCTTTGAAACTATCTCATTGTTATTTCTTATTCAAAGCAATAAAATTATTAAAAAAGAATTATCTAAACTGTAGGTGAATTTACTTCTAGTGTAACATATGTCTCAGTTTCTTTTTTTTTAAGAATTATTTATTCATTTATTTATTTATTTTTTCTTGTTTCAGAACCTTTGTTCGTTTAGTCACTCATTTTTATGGCTGGCTCAGCCCGTCCCGGCTCAGCCCATCCGGAGGGCAGGGCTGGCACAGCATGTGGTGCCAGGGATCAAACCGCAGTCCCTACAGCCACCCAAGCTTTCCCAAGCAGGCACTTTAGACCACTGAGCCATCCCGCCGGGCCCCTGTCTCAGTTTCTAAAACTGCTATATTTTAGTAACATGACTGTTAAAGAAATGTGGATTGGAGAAATTGTAAGACTGGTCATGGAGAAGAAATTAAAGGAAGAGAACCTTATTATCAGAATAAATGTATGTGTTTACCCAATAGGTTGTCCAAGAAGCCCTTGACAAAGCCAGAGAGGGCCGCACCTGCATCGTCATTGCGCACCGCCTCTCCACCATCCAGAACGCAGATGTCATCGTGGTGATTCAGAATGGCAAGGTCCAGGAGCATGGCACACACCAACAGCTGCTTGCTCAGAAGGGCATCTATTTCTCCATGGTCAATGTCCAGGCTGGAGCAAAGTGCTAGACTACTGTCACTATATTAGATATTATATATTTTTATGCTGGCTTTTTTTTTTTTTTTTGGTGGAACTGGGGTTCAAACCCACAACCTTGCACTTGCCAAGCGGGCATTTGTTCCACAGAGCTATCTCCCCAGCCCCTGATATTATATATTTTAAAAAATATTTTTGCTTAAATATGACATCAAGTCAAAGATGAAAGCACTTACTGGATTATATAGTTATATACTTAACATTTCCTGGAACAAGTGAAGGTAATGTTATCAAGTCCAGAGAGCTCCTAATTAAAGGAGCAGAAATAAAATGGTCAAAGGAGAGGGCATAGAATGGTTTTAATTTTATTCTAAAAGTCGCAAAAGGATTTCAAGTAGATTTTTTTTTCATAAAGTAGTTTTTAATTTCTACTTTCTGATTTGAACTGTACCTGCCTTGTTAAATGATCATGTAAGTAGCAAAAAGTACTTAAATATTTATGCAAAATGCTTAAAATAAAACTATACTTTGATACTATTAGAGTCATCATGTCTGAAATCTGTGCATATATCCTTTCAACTAGAATGTCAGAGGTAATTCTAGCCTTTAAAGAACGGGTTCACTTAAAAGGCTTTAATTTTTGTGGAAAGTTCTAAATAGTTTGGACAAATTGTATTTTATGAGTTTTCATGTTATGCTTTACAGAATCATGAGGCTTCCTTCTTTTGGCCCTCAAATCCCTGCTGATTTAAAAAAATTTTTGTACTATGTTTTTCAGATTTATCACACTGGACATTATAATATTTGGGAAGATGGAGTGATGTGAAATTTTGAATTGATTATTAATAAGATTTGTCTTTAAATAAACTTGTACATAGAAACTATGAATATATCATAAATTTTTATCTTAACATGTTTTCAGTAAGCCTATGCACATCAAAATTCAAGTGGAAAAATGAAATCATTTTAAGAGCAATCCTTCTCTATTTCTTGATAAATGCCCTCAATTTTATGATAAGCTTAAAGTCCAAATTTTACACATATTTTACATAATCTTTGCTTCTCAATTCCATATTACTTTTTATTTTACAACTAAATTGCAAAAATTTTCTTCATTCTCCATGTTTGCCTACCTTATCCCCTTTGCTTAATACAGCTTGTCCTTAACATTCTTTGTTATAATTCTTTACTAGCTCTTTATGTTCTTCTCTGAAGTCATAAATGTCAAACTAACTCATATTTATCTGTTATGTAGATGGAATACTTTTGCTACCTAGAGAGGCCTCTATTTTCTCTTAGCTGAAAGAATTATTGCAGAAAGAAATGAGAACTTTGATTCACAAATAGCTTCTTGGATTATCTTTCAGCATCCAATTGGCAGTAAATAATTACCTGCCCAGCAGATTTCAAAAAATAGATACTATTTTTATTACATTCACTTTTGAATTGTATATACAAAGAACCAACTTTTTCTCTGACATTTAAAGTTTCATGGAAAGAAATTATACTGTAAATTATACTGATCACAGATTAATAGGATAAAACTCATAAGCTAATAAGGTTCAAATATTTCTGCAAACTTAAGGATCCATAGAGAAGATGTGAAAGCAAAATGAGACAGTTGAAAATGGGTCTTATACACTCTTCAGACAAACATATGACAAAGAAATTCTGGTAACTGTCTGTAGATAAAACTCATGACTTGGGGTCTGGGAGATAGCTCAGAGGCACAAATGCCTGCTGGGCAAGTGCACAGTCCTGAGTTCAATTCCTGGTTCAAGGAAAGAAAAAAGACTCATGACTTAATATAAGTAAATCATTAGATGTGAAGGTCTGTCTATAACTTCTTCGTTACTGTTTTGTCTTTTCTTTAAATGAATCTTACATGCTTCTATCTGGTAATTTGACAACTAATTTGAAGCAACACAGCAACCATGGTTAAATGCCTATTATTTTGCCTAGTGAAGTCTTGTATCATTTCTAATGTTATTTTTTTCTCTATCATTATTTTGTATTCTTTAAAAGAAAAATATAATCTTAAAGCTGAGTGGTGTGTTTTATTATATAAAGTTTTTGTGTGAAGCTGTCCCTTAGTTAAAATTTAGTTTGTTTTATTCAATAAACCAATTTTATTCTTTTGCCAGAAAACAAATTAAACTTAGTGCATAAATACATTGAGAGGTCAAAGAAAAAGAGCTGATATATTAAAAACATAGAAATTAGGGAATACTTTTTAAGTAGCTTGTAATCATTTGGTAACCACAAATAAATGAAAGCATGAAACGTAGTATTTTACAACAAAATCAGGCCAGGAAAGCAAAATTATTCATAGAGGGAACAGAAAGAAAAATGGAATACAATATTAATAAGATTGTACACGTTGTATTGATTATAATATTGTAGACAGAGAAGAAAAATCTTGTGTGTTTATTTCAAAAAATACTCTATATTATCCTAAAAGTGTTAGGAATGCTGTGAAATTGTACTCAAGCCCTCTAATTTAGAAAACACATGATTTAAAATTTAACAACTCTACTATTGCCAGAATTTGTTCTATACCTGAAACCATGCAGAGAGCTCTTATATGGCCTTAAAAAAATGATGTAGCACTTGGGGGCAAAGATGCAGCCTAGGAGTCCTGCACTGGAGGCCAAGATAGAGAATATCTCCACAGCCATCATCGCTTTCCCCTTGGTGCTGTGGTAAACAGGAAGAAAGGTGATCCAGACACTACAGAACACCAACATACTAAATGTCAGGAACTTAGCTTCATTGAACATATCAGGCAGGTTCCTGACCAGAAAAGCCAATGTGAAACTCCCGAAGGCCAAGGAACCCAGATATCCCAGAACACTGTAGAAAGCAGTGACTGAACCTTTGTTACACACAATGATGATGTGACCATGTTCAGAATGTGAATCCATGTTAATGAAAGTAGGAGAAGTACCCAGCCAGATTCCACAAAGGATCAGTTGGATCACAGTGCACAGTGGAACGACAAAGTTAGGTGCCCCTGATATCAGAAATTGCCTTATCCTTCTGTCTGGTATGGTGAGCTTGAAAGCTAGAACAACGGTAATAGTTTTAGCCAAGATAGTGGAAATTACCAAAGTGAACACAACTGCAAATGTTGTCTGCTGCAGGATGCAGGTGATTGTGCTGGGATGACCAATGAAGAGTAAGGAGCAGAGGAAGCAGAAGGTGAGAGAGATGAGTAGAATGTAGCTGAGCGCCTGATTATTGGCCTTAACTATAGGTGTATGTTGATGCTTCACAAAGACGCCAAAAACAGCAGCAGTGAGAGCAGAGAAGCATAGGGCCATGCAGGCAAGATCCACCCAGTGGATCTTCATAGGCCAGGAAGGTCACAGTTTTTTGGAGGCAGGAGTTTTGCTCTATGTTGGCATACTGATGATCTGGACATCTTATACATTGATCCATATCTTGTGACAAATTCAAATTATCTTTAGCCAGGCTCAGCATTTGCTTACATCCATAGCCCTAATTTTTTGCCTCATTTTTATTAGGCTAATTAGCCAAATCTTTGTTCTTTATTGTTTTATACATGCCCCAAATAAAGTATGATTATTAGAAAATACAAACAAATTTATATTGCCCACATTAGTTTACTTTTGCTAAAACCAAGTACCTGAGAAAACCAATGTAAAGCAAGAAAGGGTTTAGTAAGCATTTTTGTTTATTCTTGGGATAGTCTGTTATTATATGCTTTAAATTCATGAATTTCAAATACAAGTTCAATATTTTAATGTAAAGTTTTTGTACTAGGTTTTCACAATGTAAATAATCATTGTTTGATAGTTACAAATCCCTCCTTTTTCTGTGAAAGAATCTAAAATTTTTCTCATGGTTTATATTTGATCAATGTCCTTCCTGGTTCCAGTATAACATTTAGTAGAATAAAATTTAGCTTTGCTTATCATTTTTCTGTTATTTTATAAATTATCATGAGGCTTTTTTTGTATCAGGAATCAAACTCAGGACTTTGTGCTTGCTAGGTAGGTGCTTGTGTTACTGAGCTAAATGTTCAACCCTAAAATATTATGTTGATTTTAATTATTTCTTTTCTGTGTTCTTCTTTAAATTCATAATTTCCTTTCTTTTTCTAGGTTGCTGTGAATTTTTATTTGCAGAATTTCAGCTTGTCTTTCTTAATTGATAAAGTAATATTTATATATAAAAATCACATATATGTGTTATGGTTTGTGTGTAATTGTCTCCCACATCCTCATGCAGTCACTGGGGAGGCTTCTAAAATTTGTGATTAATTCATGATCCAATGCTGCGATTATGAGTGTGAGTGCTACTCCCAGCCTTGGGCAGGTAGCCTGAATGCAACTTAAGTAAGGCAGGGAGGCTTGCCTTTGACCTCTCTTGCTGCTACTGCTGCCATTGTTCCACCCTTTTATCTTTGATCTTTGCTGCTTTCCACCACCAGGAATGACTGCTCTCTGTCATGTGCCACTCTATCTTGGAGCCAGCCAACTATGGACTGAAACCACCACTAACTGTGAGCTAAATAAACCTTTCCTTCTCTAATTCTGGCTGTCAGGCATTTTGTCCCAGAAAAAAAAGAGTAGCTGAGACAACTGTGTATAGGCATATATATGCAGATAGATTCAGCTTCATTCCATAAGATTTAATCAGTGATATTTATATCTTTAGAACATTGATAATTTATGTTTTAGACTTCATAAAGCTGTGGGTTTTTGAAAACAAATTTCTGGAGCTATGTACATGTATGTAGTGTTGTTGTGGGTTCACTGCTCTTGACACATGCAGAAATAACATAATCCAAAAACCTAATCTTGGAAAAACAAAACTATATAAGTCACCTATACACTGGACTATTTTATTTTCATAATCTATTTCAAAACACGTATTGAAACCATACCATGTATGTTGTGAAATTTTGTTACAGGCTAATGTCAAAATATTAAAAATTCCTCAATATACATACAGTTACATCATGCCATCATTTGTAACCATACATTTTTTAAAGTACTAATTATGGTATATTCAGGTACAGTGAAAAAAATTTTAAATGTTCTCTCCATTAATCTTCAATGTCCTCTTACCATATTCTCCAGGCTGAGCCTCAATGCCCAATCCTGCTCTTTTTGCTTCCTCAAAAGCTAGATTTTAGTCATGCACCACCATACATTACATCTTTCGTCATATCTCCTCCTGTCTCCCCACCACACACCTTTCTCTTTCTTTAAAGAATATGCCTACGTTGTGTTTTTCAAGTCTGGATCCAGCTACTGGGTTCAAGGGATGCTTCTATTTATGGCTTCCAAGCAACAAAGACTATAGGCATGTCTTTGTTATGTCCAGCTTGTTTCTTGAATATTAAAAACACCATAATGTATTGTTTTTCCAGTTATGTAAATCCTCAGATTTTATCCCACAATTAATTCATTTGGCATATTAATAATACTCTTACAAAGGGTTTTAAGTGATATATGTAGTATTTGATAAAAAATAGTCTGAATTTTGCATTCTTGGAGATTTAAAAAACTTCAGAAAGAGAGCAAGAAAAAACAAAAGAAAGCAATATGATAAAAAGAGATACCCAGCATTCAACACTGTATCCTCAGTATGGGAGCAAATTAGCATCAGTCTACTCATAAATCGTGATATGTGGCAATGCAAGAACATGAGAATTTAGGAGAGAAAATCGGAGGACTAGGGAATCACACATAGTTTGTAAAAGGAACAGAGTTCCCTGTCATCTACTATAGAACAACACAACTATAGAGAGAAAGTAATTCCTCAGCAGGGATATAAGTGAAAAAGAGTCCTTAGAAATTGAACTCTGAAAAAAAAAATTCAACTATGGAGCCCAGCGGGATGGCTCAGTGGTCTAAAGCTCTTGTTTAGGGGAGCTTGGGTGGCTTCAGGGACCACGGTTTGATCCCCAGCACCACATGCTGCGCCAGCCCTGCCCTTGGGGTGGGTTGAGCCAGCCATAAAAATAAGTGAATAAACAAATAAAGATTCTGAAACAAGAATAAATAAATAAATAAATAAATAAATAAATAAATAAATAAATTCAACTATGGCAGAATACAGAACCTCACATGAATAGTATCTAAGGAGAGAAGATATCTATGATTCATTCAGTCAATAGCTTTAGATAAGATGCTTGGTGCATCTCTAGCAGTTTCTTGGGTTCTTACATCAAGGAGCCATCTTGAGAAGGGTTTTATTTTCTGATCTTGTTCTCTAGGATTCAGCAAATGCTACCTTTTTCTCTTTTCAGGATTCTGGGAAATTCCATGTCACTGCCTGACTACCCACATTGCTACCTCCTCAGACAATTTGGGCTTAGAGGATGTCTCTCAAAGAAATCCTCCCAGAATCCTGTTCTGTGGCAATATTTATTATGTAAAGAAGCAGGGGTCTTTCCCTGTAGAAGGTAGTGTTTTCCAAGCATCTCATCTTTGCACAGTGAGCAGAAAATATCAATTTCTACCAGGAGTCAAGACTGAGGGCACTAGGGCTGAGGATAGCAGATCATATAGAATGCCTCATCAGCTGCATTAAACCTGTTCATTTTTAGTAATATGGACAACATGGGCCTTTGTCTGAACATTGAGCACAAAGCCTAAAAATCTCCACAGAAAATCATTGTTTGCTGTGCTCCAGTTTCTGTATTAGCTATCTGTTCAAAATAGTCAAGGGAATTTCAATCACATTTCACCACAAATCACTCTTGCGAATGATAGTGAAGGAAACAAATGAAAGACTCAGGATTTGAAAATCCTTAGCTATCACTCTGTGGATAAATAGCCTAAAAGATACGGAGGAAAGTTTTTCTTGTGATCAACAATCTCCTTCCCTCGTTCAAAAACCTCAGTGAGAAAGAAATTTGTTTACTCTTTTACAAGTTTTTCTCTTTTCTTCTACGTTCCTTTACTTTTTAATACATTATTCTTTTCAAAAGATTCGTTTTTATTCATTTTATCATTTTCTTATTTTTAATTTTGTTCAATTCAATTTTTAAAAATTTAGTTTTACATTTGCCTGTTCCCTTGTTTGTCTTCTTGACTTAAAGAAAAAAATTCTTTTTATATTTCTTTGAAACTTGAAAATGTGCAAGGCATTGTACATAGACGGATGTACACTAGCGCACTGGACATGCGTTCTGTCATTAAACTGTATTTCCACATCAGCTTGGGGAATTTGTACCCCGCCCACACAATGGCATATTTCTGCTCTACCCTTGGTAGATTTTTAAACTTAAAGAACAGCTATAGCCTTGCAGTCAAGACTACAGTATAGCTTCCCGACCGGGCCGCACAGAGGCCAGGTAAGAACCCTCTCAGCCTGCATCCATTCTCCACTCATCAATGACCTGAACTCTGACTTCACCCACCTTCTAGACAGGGCCAGCAATGTCCAGGTAAGAATTCTCTCAGCCCGAGTTCATCCCCCAACTCAACAACCACCCAAACCCAGACTCCACCCACTGTCCCCACATGGCCACCCACCATGCTGACCCACGGGGCCTCACAGGAACCAGCCACCTGAGCTCCAACTCACAGTCAGGCACATCTGGAGAGGAACAGGCTTGATGGATCGAGACGCAAATTTCCATAGGCGCTAACTGCATAACTTCACCAAAGTGCAGAGATCACTGCTATAAAAAAAAAATGATGAAGACAAGGAGCAAGATCCAATCTCAGGTCCCGAGACCACCCTAAACAAATACAGGAGACACTACCATGGAAGAAAACGAGAATCATGCAGACAAAATCTCTGAATTGGTAGCATCTGAGGTAGAAAGACAAGTGCAGAAATGTATAGAGCAACTCAGATCAGAGATAACATGTGAAGTAAAAAAAAGTAATGCATGAATTAATAGACTCTGAAGTGGAAAAACAACTGCAGAAACGTACAGAGGAAACCAAAGCAGAAATAATCTCTGAAGTTAAAAAAGGCATCTCTAAATTAATAGCATCTAAAGTAAGTGAACAACTACAGAAAGGTAGGGAGGAAAAAGAACATAAATAATCTCTGAAATAGAGAGAGAAAGGATAACTATGAGAGATTTCAGTACTATTAAACAAGACACTGATGAAAAATTAGAGAAGAATAGAAAAATGATGAGTTCTATGAGCAATATAGGGAAGAAATAGATGGCATGAAACAGTTTCAAAGAGATATACAAGAAAATAAAATCTCAATCATAAGCTGGCAAAACCATATGAAAGAAAGTTCATTAAAAGAAATAGACTGGCAGAGTGGATAAGGAAGTAAAATCCAACCAAATGCTGTATGTAAGAAACACACTAAACTCATAAAGAAACTCATAGGCTAAAAGTTAAAGGGTACAAAACAATACTAAATGCC
Source organism: Myocastor coypus (assembly GCA_004027025.1). NCBI lineage: Eukaryota > Metazoa > Chordata > Mammalia > Rodentia > Myocastoridae > Myocastor > Myocastor coypus. The sequence continues at coordinate 17,557 of PVJA010007323.1, read as the reverse complement.
CCAGCACCCCAGAAAAAAGCAGGAGTAGCAATCTTGTTTGTAGATACTCTAAACTTCAAACCAAGATTGATCAAACAAAAGAAAGAAGGCTACTACATACTGGTTAGGGGAAAAATTCAAGGTGAAGAGGTGACACTCATAACTATGTATGCACCCAACACAGGAGCACCAAGTTATATAAGACAAATCTATGAGGCACTACCACAATCTTAACAGGAGGCCTTAACGCCCCATTTGTCCCAAAAAGATAGCTCAAGCAGACAAAAAAATTAGTTAAAGAAGTAGCAGAACTGAACCGGAATCTGGAATAACTGGACTTACTGGACATACATATAGTGTTCCACCCAACCACTTCAGAATACACATTTTTTTCAGCTGCACATGGGACATTTTCCAAATAGAGCACATACTAGTGTACAGGTCATGCTTAAGTATATGAAAGAAATAGAAATTATTCCATGCATATTATCTGACCATAGTGAAATAAAAATGGAAATAAATGACAACAGAAATCACAAAAACCACAGAAATTAGACAGCACCCTTCTCAGCAACCAGTGGGTAACAGATGAAATTAAATATGAAATTAGATTAAATAATAAATTAAACAATATTTACACTTTAATAAAAATTCAAACACAACCTACCAGAATTTATGGGATGCAATAAAAGCAGTTCTTAGAGAAAATTTAATAGTTCTGAACCACAGATTAAGACAACAGAATGGGAACAAATAAATACTCATGCAGCAACTAAACTGACTAGAAAAGGAAGATCAAATGAAACTCAAAGTCCAAAGACAGGAGGAAATTATAAAGATTAGAGAAGAAATTAATTCAACCGAAACAAACAAAAAACAATACAAAGAATTAAGGAATCAAAAAGATGGTTCTTTGAAAGATTAAATAACATTGATAAGCCCTTAGCTAACCTCATAAAAAAGAGGAAAGGACTCAAATTTAAGCAATAAGGAATGAAAAGGATGAAATTACTATAGATGCAGAAGACATTCAGAGGATCATTAATAGCTAGTTTGAGAATATTTACTCTCACATAAGTGAAGACACAGATCAAATGGACAGATTCCTAGAAAGGTACAAGCTACCAAAAATTAATCAAGAAGATATAAGAACTGTCAATAATCCAATAACGGCCAATGAAATATAAAATCTAATAAAAAGTCCACCAACAAAGAAAATTCTAGGTCCTGATGGATTCATCACTGGATTCTACACAAAATTTACAGAAAACATAATCCCAACCCTCAAATTCTTCAATGAAATCGAAAAGGAAGCAATCCCCCAAAAATCATTTGTAGAGGAAAATATTATACTGATATCAAAACCAGAGAGAGTTGCAACTAAAAAGAAAACTACAGACCAATTTACCTCATAAACATAGATGCAAAAATCCTCAATAAAATCCTCACCAATAAGAGTACAGCCAATCACCAAAAAGATTATACACCGCGACCAGGTAGGATTCATCCTTGCGATGGCAAGGACGGTTTCATATACACAAATCTATAAATGTATTACACTATATCAATAGAGTCAAAGCCAAAAATCACATCATCATCTCAATTGATGCAGATAAGGATTTTGACAAAGTCCAACACTCATTCATGTTCAAAGTCCTACAGAAAATTGGAATAAAGGGCCTCTACCTCAATGTGATAAAGGCCATCAGTCCAACAGCCAACATAATTCTAAATGGGAAAAGCTGAAGTCATTTACTCTGAGATCTGGTACAAGACCAGGATGTCCCCTATCACCACTCCTATTCAATGTAGTTCTGGAATCGTTAGCTACAGCCATCAGACAAGAGTGCGAAATAAAAGGAATAAGAATATGTAAAGAAGTTGTTAAACTATTATTATTTGCAGATGACATAACAATCTATTTGGAAGACCAAAAAAACTTCACCAAGAAACTACTAGAATTAATATGCAAATTTAGTAGCATAGCAGAGTACATAGTCAACACACAAAAGTCAATGTCATTCCTCTACATGGATAACAAACACATTGAGAGAGAAATTAGAGAAACAATATTTTTTACAGTAGCATCGAAAAAAATGAAATATTTAGGCATTAACCCAACTAATAAAGTAAAACATCTTTTCAGTGAAAACTATAGTACTCTAAAAAAAAAAAGATCCTAGAGGATTTCAGAAAATGGAAAGATATTCCCTGTTCCTGGATAGGAAGAACCAACGTTGTGAAGATGGCCATACTCCCCAAAATTGTTATACAGATTTAATGCAATCCCTATCAAAATGCCATCAACATGCCTCACCAACCTGGATAAATCATTCCTAAAATTTATGTGGAACCAGAAAAGACCTAGAATTTCAAAGACAATCCTGGGCAACAAAGATAAGGCAGGAGGCATCACAGTTCCTGACCTAAAGTTACACTACAGAGATACCATGATTAAATCAGCATAGTATTGGCAAAAAATAGACCTGAAGATCAATGAAATAGATTAGAAGATGCAGAGGAAAATGCAAACACACTCAGCCACCTTAGTCTTGACAAAGGGGCCAAACATGTTTACTGGATGAAAGATAGCCTCTTTAACAAATGGTGCTGGAAAAACTGGCTCTGTGCATGCCGAACACTAAAACTTGGTCTATCACCATGCACTAAACTAAAGTCAAAATGGATTAAAGATCTAAATATTAAAATATAAACGTTAACTCTCCTATCAAAGAAAGTGGGAGAAACTCTTGAAGATATCGGGGTAGGCAAAGAGTTCATGGACAAAAATCAAAATGCATATTTAACACTTGAGAAAATCAACAATTGGGACTTCCTCTGGTTGAGCAGTTTTTACATATCAAAAGAAATTACCAACAGAGTGAAAAGACAACCCACAAATTTGGAAAGAATTTAAATAAGAAGTATTCAAACAATGCTCATGTATCTAGAATTTATAAAGAACTAAAAACCATTAAGACCTCAAAATTCAAAGGTCCAATCCAGAAAATGGGCATCTGAGATGAACACACACTTCTCAGAGAAAGAAATTCAACAAGCTTATAAATGCATGAATAAATGCTCCACATTGCTAGTCATTCATGAAATGCAAATCAGCACAACACTTTGATACCATCTCACTCCAGAAAGAATAGTTACCATGAAGAAATCAACCAATAACAAATGTTGAAGAGGCTGTGGGGAAAATGAACCCTTCTCTACTGCTGGTGGGAAGGCAGACCGGTGCAACCATTACTGAAATCAGTGTGGAGACTCCTTAGAAATTTAGTACTGGAAATTCCATTCAATCCAGCTATGCCCTTTCTGGGAATTTTCCCAGAAGAAATGAAAACATCATCTCACAGTGATATCTGTGCACCAATGTTCATAGCTGCACAATTTGTGGTAGCCATATCTTGGAAACAACCAAAATTCCCATTAACTAAAGAATGGTTGAAAAAGATGTGTTATTTTCACACAATGGAATATTACTCAGATATAAGGAATGATAAACTAGAAGACTTCATATATAAGTGGATGTATCTAGAACATATACTCATTAGTGAAATAAGTCAGACCTATATATGTAAATATCTTATAGTCTCCCCAGTTTAAGAACTCGAAAGAAGAAATTTTTAAAAAAGAATTATAAAATTAAGAGAAGTTGGCAGAACTTTTCACTAAGAAGTTTAGGCATCTTATGCACCCTTCAACTGTCTTCCAGAGTGAGTTTAGATTGAATTCCTCTGGTAACTACTGATGGTAGGCACTTTGTCACATGTCACTTGACCATTTGTATCTTTTTTTTTTTTTTTTTTTTTTTTTTTTTTTTTTTTTTTTTTTTTTTTTTTTTTTTTTTTTTTTTTTTTTTTTTTTTTTTTTTTTTTTTTTTTTGTAAAATGGTCTGCTGAAATATTTTGCTCACTTTTAAGCTGTGTTTTTGTCTTATTGAATTGTATAGTGTTACCTTTTCATGTAACAATAAACAACTTTATAGGCAAAAATAATTAAATAAACACTATTAGTACAAAGTGTTCTTCTCACTGAACCACGAAAAAGTAGTTGTATATCTATCCTATTTTTTTCACTACAAAATGTTCCTTCATTTATATCCCCCTTATTTGTTTTGTTTTTTCTCAGAGGTGATTATCGCATTGTAGGTGCATGAATTCACCAAAATAACCCAATATAGTCCGAAAGTCCGTAACACTAGTAGGTTATCTGAAGAACTGGCCATATAGAAATTGTTGGCGTGAGCCTTTTACAAGTCAGCACATCAATATAGCTTTAGTTTTTATACCTTGTGGTTATACTTTTCTGATGGATGGTTAAGAGCAAGATAAATAAGACCTATATAACAACAACTGTTACTTTTGTATTTGAGATCAGTCAAATCCTCTCAGGATTTACCCTTAAATCATGTACAATGGTTTGTCAGGCTTTCACAGACAGCAAACAGGTCAAGTAATGGCCGTGACTGATCTAGATGGCTGACCCTGTAGGACCATTTTATAGTGAAAAAAAAAACCTATATATATAAGTTAGGATATACAGTTACTTTCTCTTAGTTCAATGAGAAGAAAGATTTATACTACTAGTGTTTAGAAAAGATATCATGTCTGCATCTTGTACCCTGAATAACTGCTATGAAGACAATTATATGTAATATATTAATTATTGTAACTGTCTTACAAACCTGTTTTGAAACTGTCTCTTCCCTGTTCCTTTCTCATTAAAATTAATTTAAAAATTTCTATTTGGACACAAATGGTAATAGTAACCAATGAGTATAAACATTCCTTGCTTCTTATATTGAGTGTATCATATTTTTCCTCTGCAAATACTATTTCTTTGAACAAAAAAAAAAAAAAAAATATTGTAACTGGGGCTGGGTAAATAGCTGAGTGGTCTAAGCACCTGCCTGGCAAGTGCAAGGACCAGGTTCAGTTCTGGGTACTGCATGGCATACCAGCCACTGAAACTGGATATGGTGTTGTATTCCTATAATTCAAGCACTGGAGAGGCTGAGATAGGAGGATCACTATGAGTCTGAGTTGTGTAGCAGGACCTATGACAAATAAATAAATAGATTTTTAAAATTTAATAATATTACAACTGATTTTAGAGAAATCCAAATGATCATTTCAAAATATTTTAAAGAACTTTATGCAAATAATTTAGTAAACTGAGAAGAAATTAACAGTCTCTGAGCCTTCATTAACTATCGCTATTAAAGAAGCAGAGTATACATATTTTATTGTCAGAATAATTTAGAAATTCAGTAAAATAGCATGCAAAATCAATAAAAAGTCAATACTTTTTCACACATCAATAATGAACTTACTAATGGGGCCTGGCGGGATGGCTCAGTGGTCTAAAGCGCCTGCTTGGGAAAGCTTGGGCAGCTTCAGGGACCACAGTTCAATCCCCGGCACCACATGCTGCGCCGCCAGCCCTGCCCTTGGGGTGGGCTGAGCCGGCCATAAAAATGAGTGAATAAACAAACAAAGGTTCTGAAATAAGAAAAAAATAAATAAATAAAAATTTTTTAAAAAAAAAGAAAGAAAAAAAATAATGAACTTACTAAGGAGAAAGCCACAAATATTCCAACAAGTAGTCACAAAACACAAAATTTCTAAGAATGAAACAAAGACATGAGAGTTTCCTTCAAGGAAAAGTTACAAAATATTTTTTGTTTTGTTTTTTAGTTTTCTGTACCTGGCACAGAGTCTCACTGTGCAGCTTGAACTTGTTGCAATCCTCCTGTTTTCAGCCTCCCCAGTGTTAGGATTATAGGTGCATACCACCATGCCTGGAATTGATCACAGGCTCTGCACACCCAGGGTAGTGGCTGGTGTGGCATGTGGTACTGGGGATTGAACTGCAGTCCCTGTGCTTGCCTAAGCAGACACTTAGTCCAGTGAGCTATCTCATCAGCCCTAGAAAATGTTAATGAAAATAACTGATAGTGAAATATGGAAAATCCTTTCATGTTTATGGAATAGGAGCACTAATGTTGTTAAAATAGCAATACCACCCAAAGAACAATCAAATTCATCATAATTTCCATCAAAATATGAACTATAGTCTCTATAAATGTAGTGAAAAATTAATCCACATGGAAGTATAAATATTTCTATGTACCCAAAGCAATTCTGGGCAATAGAGGTAACTCTAGGAGCAATTAATACCTGATTTCAGAATACACCACAGAGATACAGTAACATAGATAGTATAATATTGGCATTAAAAAAGACATGCAAAGCAAGGAAATGGAATCCTCGACCCAGAAAAGAATTTACACAACTTTAGTTAAGTCTATCTCAACAGAGATGCCTAAAATATACAGTGGAGATAGGACTGCTTCTTCAAAAATTGGTACTGGGGGGGCTCGATGTCCACACCTAGAAGACTACAACTAGATCACAGTATGAAGGTAAATGGAAATGGAGAAAAGATAATAAAAATTGGAATTTCTGAAACTACAGAAGGAAAATCTAAGGGAAACACAATAGAATGTTGATATGGGCCACAAAAACGAACTCCAAAAGTTCTGGTAAAGAAAACAACCAAGGAAAAAGGAAAAACAAGTTTCCATCTATCTACATGACACAATTCAATAACCAAAATATATGAAATAAAAATTCTCACTTAATATTAAGACGAAGTAAACCAAACCTGGAATGTTCAAACAACCTGAAAAAGCACTTTGTATACTGGTGGAAGAAATATACACTGGTGCATTAGCTATGGAAAACTAAAAGTTCTGCAACTGGGAACAATAGTTCTAAAGGATCCAGTTATCTCTCTCATGGATAGTTAACCAAAGGTAAAGAAATAAAAATAGAAAAGAGATTCCTGTGTCCCCCCATGCTTATTGTGGCTCTATTCACAATAACCAGAGTATAGAATCAGACTAGGTGTATATTAGCACATGAATTCAAAACAAAAATGTGGTATATATAGAACATTGTTCACCTATAAAATAGAGTGCAATGAGTGCAGTCCTGTTGTTTACATGAATATGAAAGGAACGTGAGGATATCATGTTAAGTGAAGTAAGACAAATACTGAAAAAAAATTACATTTTCTCTTATATTTGGTGAAAGAGAGAAAGAGAAAGAGAGAGAGAGAGAGAACCTGAAAATTGAAGAGGAAGCATTGGATAGTGGAAAAGGACATTGGTGGAGAGAGACAAAAGAAAGGTGGGAGGGAAAAGATCTCAGGGTGGACATGAGTGATGCATGATATATGTATTTATGGAAATGTCACAGGAAGGGCCGGTGAGTGCACTAAGTCCCTGCTTGGGCAAGTGCAGGTACCTTCCCAGTAACACACATTGCACTGGCCCCGCCCCCAGGCACTCTGAACAGGGGACTGAGTCTGGGCAGGGTGGCGCAAGCCTGTAATACCAGCACTGGGGAGGCTGAAACCAGGAACATCACTATGAGTCTGAGCTGCACAGTGAGTCTCTATACCAAATACATAAATTAAAACAAAGAAGCCGGGCATGGTGGCTCACGCTTGTAATCCCAGCACTCGGGAGGCTGAGGCAGGAGGATCAGTGCGAGTTCGAGACCAGCCTGGGCTACAAAAGTGAGGTCAAGGCTAGCCTGAACTGCATAGCGAGACCCTGTCTCAAAAAGACAAAAAAAAACAAAAAAAACAAAAAAAAAAAACAAAGAAAGAATTGTCACAGGAATAACCATCAATAGGACAAAATATAGACCATTGTTGGTGATTATTAAAATTGTGTGAAAATATTTAAATATGAAATTGACTTCCTTTATATGTTCTATACTCAAAATATGTGAATGTTTAAATATTTAAAATTATTATATAAACAACATATTGTCATTAATGCCCTCAAAATACTCCAGTTCAAACACACTGGGCTCACCATTGTTCCTTAACTCACCATTCAGGTGGTCTTCCTCTGTCTCTTTCTGAGGCATGCTCAAAAATTTGTAAGTGCTTCTGCTCAATGATATCCAAAGGATAAGCTGGCTGGTAAAAACATTATGTTGTCCAAGAAATAATACCAACAATAAACCAATGAGGTCACATCAAAGTGAAAGATTTCTGCACAGCAAAAGCAACTACCAACAAAGCAAATATGAAACTCCCAGAATAAGAATAGGGATTTTTGCTGACTACTGATCAAACAAAGGAATTATATGTAAAATGTATAAAGACCTAAAACATAGACTTCCCAAATTTTAAGACCGCCAAAAATTGTCATCTGAGAAACAAACACTTCTACACTTGATCTAGCCAAAAGGCCAAGACGTGATAAATACTTCTAAGATGAAGTAGAAATGGAAATATGAAATAATGCTTAACACCACTGACAATTTGAAAAGTGCAAATTATGACAATTTTGAGATTCTATGTCACTTCAGAAAGAACAGACACACTCAAGAACTCCAACTGGAATTTCTGGAGAACCTCTAGTGGGAAAGGAAAAACCCCTATAGTGTTTGTAGAAGTGTAAATTGGTACAACCTTGTGAAAATTGCAATGAAATTCTTCAAAACCACCCCCCATGAAATTAGAAATTCCTTTTGACCTAGCTTTTTCCCTACTAGCTATCACCCCAAATGCTAATAGGATATCACAGTATGGTGATACATGCATACCTATCTTTATAGCAGGACAATTTACAATAGCTAAATTTTAAAAAACAGAATACCAGATCATAACAAAAATAGGAACAAATTTCACAAAACAAACTAATATGAATTTGCAGTATTTGTTGTATCACATAGTGTTGCCCTGAACACTAGTTGTTCCAATTACCATGCATGCAAAATTGGATAAGTAAAAAAGAAAAAAAGAAATTATAAGAAATTTTTTAAGAAGAGGAAAGCACGAAAAAATAAAACAAAAAAATAAGTATTAACTACTCCTTTTCATAGACCAGCAGACACTGTACAATTATGTGAGGCATCTTACATACATATACAACTATATCTCTTTCTTCCATTCCCTCTCCTGTCCTCCCCTCATCTCAGTAAATCCTTCATTTTGGACAGATTCACACAACAGCTAAATTTATTTATTTATTTTTATTGTAGCTGGCTCAGCCTGCCTTGGAGGTGGGTATGGCATGGCTTCTGGTGCTGTGATTCAACAGTGATCCCTGCAGTTACCTAAGCTTGCCTAAGAAAGTGCTTTAGACCTTCTGAGCTATATCATCAGCCCAATTTTTAAAGCAGCCTAAATGTCCATAGACAGATGAATGGATTTAAAAATGTACTATTCATATTTATGTATAATGGAGTATCATGTCATAAAGAAGGATAAACTGGAACCATTTGTAGCTAAATGGATGCATTTTGAGACCAGAAAGTTAAGCGAAGTAAATCAGACACACAAACTTAAAACATACATGGTGTCTCTTATATGGGTACTACAATGCATAAATAATGTGTAAAATAAAAATGACAGTAGGAAATATATGAATTTTTGGCATATGGGAAGGAGAACATAGAGATGGAGGAAGGTGGAGAAGAAGAAGAAAGAAATGAAATTTTAAAAGATTGTATTATTTCATGTAGAAGTATTATTGATTATAACAATTCAGTAAGTGAGGCAGGATAGAATTTGGGTTCTAATGTCCACTTCTGTAGTTTTTTTTTTCTAACTATTTGAATGTATTGGGGACTCAATACTGGAGATGAGAATTTCTCCATAGGAATGAACTTACCTGTCACATTAGAAATCTCATTCTCTGGGCAGGGGCTACAATCAAAACAGCAGGAAGGCTTTCCCTCCAGAGGTGTTCTTCGGAATCCAGGACCACAACTTTCACTACAAACAGAGCGTGGAGTCTGAAGAAAGGCAGATAAGTGTTGGTAACTTTTCACAGTTCTGTCTAACAAAAAAAACGAAGCAAACTATACATTTAGAGAGTTGAACCTTTGGTAAATATAAGTTATATTTTCATATGGTCAGTTAATTGGGTACTGCTATAATTTTCATTTATAAAATTCTCCAATAAGTTTTTTGTTAAAGGTTTGGTCCCTATATTCATGGGACCTATAACTTTGAGGGCTTAGAGGAAGTTAGGTCACTGTAGGTTTTCTATCAAAGTGAATATTGGCACTTAGATACCATCCTGTCTGCCTCTTGCTACCTAGATTACCCAGGAGGTAAATAGTTTTCTCTGCCACACATTCCTACAGTAGTGCTGCACCAGAAACAGAACGCACCAAAGCAACTGGCCATGGATTATGCTGCTCGACTGAAGTATTTTAAGTATTTTGTCATAAAGGCAAAGTTGACTAATACAGAGGCCGTGTATAGATTATGATGAGATATATTAACATGTAAAAATGTTGGGAAATAAATACGTTAATGTATAATAGACCAGAATCAGTGCATAAGAAAATCTCTTAAATTGGTAATTGTAACACGTACATTAGGTGACATCTGAGGGAAGAACTAGAACCTAAAATCCAAAAATAAGATATTGGTTATTTATATTCAGTTTAAAGAAGTATGACTAGATTTGACCCACCTTCCTATATCCTGTGGCCCACTCTATCATATCCTCAGATAAAGACAACTGTTGACCTTGCAGACCATGTGGGGAAAATGTTCCTACATTGACCATAAGCCCAAGACCTTGTGGGAAATTCCAATAATTCAGAATGTCATACGTTGCATCCACGTTGTTTTTGTCATTCAAATTCACTTGGTCTCCAGCAAGATTGATAAATTTGGTATCCTTTAGAAAGTGGTGCAGCTAAAAAAAAAATCATTAAAGATGATCTGGTCCCAGGTTAGATTAAGCCCCAATTGTCTTTAATTTCAATTTCATAATGCAAATTTATACCAGGCATCAGTGAGATTTAACAAATAAAATCCTGTGGAGGACAAAACTACTCTAATTTTTCTAAGGGTGTATACAGTGCCCACAGAAAACACACATGTGTTAACAAGTTTAAAACAAAGGGAGAGGGAAAAAGACAAAAGAAAGAAAACCACACTTAGATGTGATGGTGAACTCCTGTAATTCTAATACTTGAGAGGCTGAGAGGCAGAATTACCATGATTCAAGGCCATCTTGGGCAAAAATATGGGGGAGGGAGGTCAAAAGCACAGGGACAGAGACAGAGACAGAGACAGAGACAGAGACAGAGACAGAGAGAAAGCTACCTAAATCATCAGTGCATTTGGGAATCCAGAAAATTTCAATAGCTTAGTAAAATGTGGACATTCACATTTATTTTCTGAATATTCAGAGTAGTATTTCACAAAATGAGGCTGTTAGTACACAGAGTAGAATTACATGAGATCATTTATATAAAATATTTCAGATAATACTTAGCAGGATTTAATTTTTCAGGGAACTATTTCTTGTTATTTAAGAAAACCTTAAGAAAAATCTGCTGTTTTCATATGGAAATCATTAACTAGACAGTGTATGGGGAGCACTTACAACACAAAATATTGATGGTGACTTAAAACCTATTTTGTTCTTACCAATGGTGCGTTGTCCTTAAGACTACTTCTATATAGCCCTTGATTTATACCCTGAGAATGAAAGAAATGCAGTTCATCATGTGCTTTTGGAGAAAGAAACTTACTTAGGGGTCTTATAATCATTTTAGAAAGCAAATCTCCTGGCAATTTAAGCTATCTAATGGAAGAGACATTACCTGCCAAGGCGAAAACACTCCACCTTTCCCATTTTGCTTGGGCTGAATTTCTGTTTGATCAAGAAGCATCACATGAAGAGAGTGGGCTACAGCATACACAGCATTGTAGATATTGTAACTCTCTTGAGTCATGACCATGTCAACAAGGTGTCTAGGTAACAATTCTAAGGAGGCATTGGGTAACAATTCTAAGGAGGCATTGGGTAGACAGTTGTCTAATGTTTCACAATCTGACCCAGAAAATGAGCAGTTAAAGTAAGAATACCATAACCGAGCAAGGTAAATGTATTCTGGGTATTTTGAAGGGTTAACTGTCTTGATAAAATTTGTAAAACCAGAGATTTCACTATGGTGGTGTGAAAAAATGAGAGTCCCGTGGAATATATCTAACATAAAATATTTCGGAGTGATAGCAAAATCCCACTGTGAATTCATGACCCAGACTTTCCATGTCATTAAGGTTTGCCCTAATTTGCATATTAATCCTTGTAGGTAATCAGTATCACCAAAAATGAAAATAACATTTGCAGATGATTTCATGACCTGGTGATGGTTTAACAAGACATCTGAAGAATATGACACTCTGCTGACTGGAACCATTTCCACAAAAGCTATACAGACTCTGTTCCTGTCCATCTCTCTTCTCAAGTCTGAGAGAATCTCCATACCTTTCTGGTCTTCTGAGATGAAAAACCCAACCCAGTTCCAGTTAAAATGAATCATCAAGTAGACCATGCCAAGGACCAGAGAGGTATCTTTGGGAGCCATCTGATAAACAGAAGGAAACTGGCTTTTGTCACTTAGGATAGGATCAAAAGGTCCAAAGGTGAGCTAAAAGGAATAGACAAGTATGAAGAATGAGTAAGAGGACTTATCTACAACATAATTAAAGTCCTATAGCACATTAAAATCACCTTGAAATAATGTGAAGAGTTTGTATCCCATTCTTAAAATAATAACCCACTTTCTGAGAATTTTCTTTAAAAATTCAATAGGATCAGACTACCTGGAGAATCTCTTGTTTGAAACTAAGCCCGCACTCCTCACTGTTGCAAACATAGATAAATTGCATACCCCCTCAAATTTATCGCTACGTATGACTCCAGTATACAGTTTGGATATACAGAAGCCCAATCTCTTACCTTCGCCTTCTTCAGCCACCTGAGAGTGCCACCAACATAGATATAGTTTCATTTTGCCTAATTCCACCTACCCTTACCTGTGGAAATTTGTAGAGTTTCAGAAGTGTCCCAATCTGAGCAGATGTTGCCCATGAGGTTCCTGTAAGCACTGCTATAGAGTTGCCTTTTCCTCTACAGGTATAATTGGGGATCTTCTGGTCCAGGCCTGAGAGCCAAGTGAGAGAAATATCCATCACACCCCATTCAATGAATGGGACATTGTAAAGATCATATCCCAAGGACATATTGGGTAAAAGGTTTGGGTTTCTGTTGATCTCCTCAAGGGCAAAAACCAAGGCCAGAACAAACTGATAGTTCTTTGCCTTTAACCTGAAGAGAGGACATAGAAATCCATTAGGTTAAAGGCTGATCACATTATCTTTACATCTTATACAATGATTCATTAAAAGGCTTTCTTATTAAATGATTAGTTTTATTTTAAGATTCCCAGATATGGTTTATTTCCATCTTTCGTGGACTTATCAAAATGATTACTATCTATGAATCAGAAAACAACTCAAAAGAAATAAAGATGCCAATACTCTCACCTTGGTTTTCTTACCTCTACCACCATGAAAAAAATTTTTTTTCTTTGAGAAATCAAATGTCTGCTATGTGGATATATGTGAGTCCAAGGTGACAATAACGTTGTTACAGTTAAACAATGGACATATCAATTCAGTTATCTGTGACACAAGTTGGCCTTTGTACCACCTACAACATAGTATTTACCCAAGTACAAAACAGTATTAAAACCAAAAAATTATAAGTGATACAGAATTTTACTTGATAAAATAATATGAATTTCACAGTATTTGTTGTAATACAGTGCTGTCTTCAAATCAGTTGTTCACATTATCAGATATATGCATGAAAAATTGGAAGAAGAACAAAATTAAGAGAAAAAAGACAAATAGAAAAAAGAGACAAAACAAATGGAGCATTATCTGTCCATAGTACAGTGGCACAAGCCATTCTGTTTACATACGTAGCTAAATCTCTTTCCCCTACTCCCTCTCTTGTCCTTCCCAACTCAGTGCTTCCTTTCTTTTCTGAAAGAACCTTACTAAATTCCACATACACGGAGGAAGTCAAGAATAATGACTAGAAGTGTAGATCTCATTATAGTTGTGTTTTTATTCTTTGTTTCAGAAACAAAACATTTGCCTTATTTGGAGATTATTCTTAAAGAAACAAAATCATTGTGTTTTATTTTGTTTGAGTCAGGGTCTCCATATGTAGTTCAGACTGATCATGAACTCACTAGGCAGCCCAGGCTGGCCTCAAACTTGCAGCAATCTTCCTACTTCAGCCTCCTGAGTCTTGGGATGGTAGGCATACAACACCATCCCCAGCCATTATGTTCACTTTAAAACCAGCCGAAAAGAAATAGAGCAACTCCAACTGAAGCTTAGGGGACAAGAGAAGAGATCAGCAAATATGGGTTGACAGTTTTATAGCAGAAGCGTGGCTATTACATGCCTGAAGAACCTGCTATCTGAAGTGTGTCTGGCAGTATGAAAACTAAGGTAGATATTGAATTGCATAGCATCAACAAGGAGAAAAACATAGAAAGCCTAGACCTTTTGTTTACTTGTCACATGCTTTTCCTAATTTTATTATTGTAATGTGTCCCCTTTACTTTGGTGAGAGAAACATTCTCCAGTTATGTTTGCACCTGTATAAAAATGAATTTTTCAAAGTGGATATGCTTTCTCATAATATAAGCAATTCATGGACAGTTTAGTTTTCATATATCTCCTCTTGAAACTTTTACAGTTGCCCAGTGATTTTTCTGCATGTTTGAAGACTTTCTCTTTTACAAAGTCATTTATTTATTTATTTATTTGATATAGAGTCTCACTATGCAGCTCAAACTTCTAATGATCCTCCTGTCTGAACCTCTCCATTTCTGGGATTGCAGGCTTGCACCACCATGACCAGTTTTGATGGCCAGCAAGGTGCACCTGGGGCCCCGTCTGGCACTGCATGTGTTACCGGGGTTCCTCCAGGTATTTGTGTTTGCCAGGCAGGTGCCTAGACCCTCGAGCTATCTCCCCAGCCTGGGAAGATTTTCTTATTCTCTTTTTCAAGCTTCTTTCATATTTCCTTAAGAATTAAAATTTAGCTGTACATTCTCTGTTTCTTATTAATTATACACCTTCAAGTCTTCATCTCTAATGTCCATAAGATTGTTATCAAGTTTATAATTTTCAAGTTTACAATTTCTTGGTATGTTAAATCATATTTTAACTTAGCTAAACAATTTATGGCTCTTCAGTTTTTATTCTGATATTGGAAAATATGCTGGGTTAGGACCTTATAGTGTAAATCATTTGTTTTATTGTTAATATTGTTTACTTTGTTTTATACACAAGCATTAATAACAGTTACATCGTGTATCTGATAAGATTTGATTATAAAGTTCTACATGAATTTAATCTGTGAGGAAAATTTAGTTTTGGTTCGTGATTTTGGTTTCCTCCATCTAAGAACCTCACTGGTTTCTGGAACCAGTTACATGTGGTGACATCAGTTTGTACACATTTCACCCCTTTTTGTGGTTTCTGTTAATCTTGGGAATTCAGATTCATTTTGTACAGCAGCTGTTGTACACAACTGAAGTCAAACTGTCCCCAGGATCTATTTCTAATTTTTTTTAAAATCTTATTTATTTATTTTTTGTGGCCGGCTCAGCTCACCCTAAGGGCAGGGTTAGCATGGCATGTGGTACTGGATATCGAACTGCAGTCCTGGGGTCCCTATGCTTGCCTAAGCTTGCCTAAGCAGGCACTGTAGACCACTGAGCCATGTCACTGCCCCTTTAAAATTCCTTATCTATCTATTTATTTATTTATTTATCTATTTGCTATGGGTCTATTTAGGCAGCTCTGACTCATAGTGATTCTCCTCCATCAGCCTCCCCAGCGCTGGGATTACTGGTGTGCACCACCACACCTGATTTTGGTGGCCAGCATGGCATGCCTGGAGTTCCCGGGCCAGTACTGCATATGGTACCAGGTTCTGAACCTAGGTCCTTATGCCTAGACCACAGAGCTCTGTCCCCAGGATCTTTAATATACATTTGACTTTTTCAGAAATTTTCAGCCTCACAATTCCCATTAAAGGTATAGTTGCTCAAAGCTAGTCCCTTCACTCTAAGGTTGCTATGGGGTTTGCACAATGTCTCATTCAAAATTTTTATAGAACTTGTTCACTTCTTTTGCTCTTAAAATTTTATTTCATTTTGTTAAAAATTTGGAATTCAATTAAATTTACTTTGTGCAATATTTTGGTTTTTTGAGGAAATATTATTCTTTGGAGGAAATGTTTCTAGAACAGACTCCCACCTTGTAAAATATAAATTCATAATTCATAGAAATTTATAATAAATTCATAAATTCGATGAATCAAATACCAAAATGCAGTGGATGAAATTATGAAATGAATGAAAAAATGTGAACACTTCCACTACACAATGACTACTTCAGTAAGCTCAAAGAACAGAGAAAAATGAAGCAGAAACAAGACAAACAAGATTATAACACAAACTTGCAAGCTTCTGCAGAACAAAGAAAAAATTTGTAGAGAAAAAAAGGCTACTTAGTGAAAAGAGGATTTTGTAAACTTTTGAGATACATAATAAACTTTTACAACTCAATAATTGAAAGTCAAAATAATTTAATTTTCAAGAAATGATTTCAATAGACATATCTCAAAAGAAAAATTCAGATGTCCAATACGTGTATGAAAAAAACCTTGAATAAACTGAATTAAGAAGAATACAAATCAAAGTTGTTATGACACTATCTCGACCCAGTTAATGTAATCATATAAAGCAAAACTAAGAATAGCACAGTTTTTTTTCCTGATAAAATTATCAAAAATATTGCTGATAAGGATGTGAAGTAAGCAGCTCCTTATTATCTGATGATTGGGCATGTAAGTTATGTGAGCAACTATGTTGAATGATCCACCTTTTCTTCTCCTAGATATATGTTAAAAAGTTTCAGTATACAAAAGATACATCTTTATGCTAAGACATGGAGTCAATCTGGAATCAGCCATCAATGGATGGAGGAATAAAGGAGTAAATAGATAGACAGATAGATAGATAGATAGATAGATAGATAGAATGCAAGAATAATATTAAGCCATAGAAGCATATCCTATCAAGTTAAGTAAATTAAATGAAGCTAGAAGCTATATTATATAAAACCACTTAGCCATAAAACAATGAACAATGCATGTTATCTTACATATGGGAAAGACTAAAAAGTTCATCTGAGTGTATAATAAAGATTTCTAGAAGGTAACAATAGTGGGAGTGAGAAAAATAGAAGGTGGCGGGGTAGTGGACTCAAATACAGGCAGAATTAAGGGGTATTTGTGTTTCATATAACAACATGATCGTTATTCTTCATAATTCCCTATTTTATATTTTTATATTTAGTTATTTTGTTAATTTAATATTTTTATGTTTAAATTTAACAATGGTTATATTACATATTTTCATCATCAGATCAGTTTAGATTAATACAAATAGGTATATAAGATTGATCAAACAATTAAACATTAACCCTTTTAAATCAACATTACTTTTTTTTTCTTTTCCCCTTTCCTTTTTTTTGAAAGTTGACATATTGCATATTGTCCTCACAATCGTTCTACGGAGTACAGTGTGTGGGCATGACCCACCTCCCTATTGATGTTACTTAGAAAAAAAAAAAA
>PVJA010007322.1:45000-69132 GCA_004027025.1 Myocastor coypus | reverse complement strand
TTTGAATTCTTTAGGTCAGACTGAGTTACTGTTCAGAGTAGTATTTAAAACAGCTATTTAAAAACAAGACTAAAACTACTGTCATATGTGATTGGTAGTGGTGCTTCCTGTCAGCTCATTAGAAGGATTAAAGTGAGGAGGGTACAACATGAGCACAAATTTGTATGTGATCATAATAATTAAAAACAAATCAGATTGATTTAAAAAAAAATAAATAAAGGCAGAGATCACCCACAAAGAAAAGTAACAAGAACTTAATACTGTTTCAGTTTCCCTATGTTTACATTTCCAAATTCCTTTTGACTATGTCTAAGTGATACCTGTTTTCCAATTTAAAATAGTGATATAAAATCTTCTTTTAAAATAAATCTTCTTTTAAAATGTATCCCAGTGATGAGTGACACACATCTAAAACAACCAGCTATTAGGAGGCTTGGGTAGGAAGATCTTAAGTTTAAGGCCAGCCTGGGTAACTTAGGTTAGATCTTATCTCAAAATTTAAAGGTAAATGAAATGAGCTGTGTTTGTAACTAAGTGATAGAACATTTATCTAGCAAGTATATAGCCCTAGGTTTGATCCCCAACACAATATATGTCTAAGTAAATAAATATATTTATTTATATCAGTGAAAGAAAAAAATACCAAGTTAATTTAGAAATAAACAGTACAGAAAAAAATAGTACAGGTAGCAGGTGGATATGGCAAGAACCTAGAAAATGATGTGCAAAGAACTAAAAGTTGGAAAATGTCAAAGAGCTTTATACACACTAAGCTATTTCAAGGAAAGGACAAAGATGGGGACTCCCCCAGGACTTAGTTACCTAGTACCTGGAATACAGAGGACTGTATACATACCAAATTAAGTAAGAATTAGTTCTTATCATAAACAGTGGGCTGAGTTCTGGTTCTTCCAGGCTCCAAAACCAACATATCAGTAGACTTCCCCAGACAGATCAGAATGAGATAAACTTTGGATGTTCAGACACTAGAGCCAAAGTAAAAAATAAGCCCTAAGGAACTTTGTGAGCCAAAAAGGATACTGCCTGACACTGCAATGGGAAACAGGCCCAAAACAGAACAAAACTTTACAGTGCAGAGGAATACAAGTAAAAGCCCTATGTTCCATAGCTTCAGTTAAGCTAAGCACAACCAAAACACTGTCTCCCAAACAAATAAAAGACAAGCAGAAAAATCCTGTGCTCAAGTCAATGGGTCTAAGAGGAAACTTAACTCCAAAAGTAGCTGCAGGAGGCTAAGGAATTTCTATCCAAGGCTATATCAAGTGTGTTAGCATGACCTGGTCCTAATTAATTATCCCTAAAGCCCAAGTGGGAAGAAAAGGAAAAAAAAAAAAAAAAAAACCTAGAAAACAATATTCTCATTAGGAAAAACATACACACAAGCAAATGTTTTTCAAAGATAAATTGGTAAGTAGAGCTGGATAACTTAGTAATCCTGATGGAGAACCATGAAAATAGTATACTTAAGAACTTCAAATGCAGTGAATATTTAGAATGAAAAGAAGAGCAACTAGTTATCTATTCTCATACAAATGAGTATTATATACATTAATACATTATTAATACAAAATACTCAATTTCAAAAGATGTATTAAAATATGTATACAATAATCTAAATATATACTAGAGCACTGATTATAATTCTGATCTTCCTGAGATTACCAAGCATAAAATAGCAGTCTCCTTGGTGAAGGGGTATGGCCAAACCAGGTGTCTCTATATCCCAGGAGATCTTAAAACCAACATGCCAGGTATCAGGATCTCTGCCTTCCAGATGAGAATCCTCCTTATTTTCTCCTTCAGAGGCTATCAAAAGAGAAGAAAGTAATCAGAAAAAGAAAAAGCGAACTAAAACTCTGAGCACAATAACTGTTTTCTTAGAAATAATGGATACTTTAGTAAAGCACAGATGTTAAGAGAAGTATTTCCTCTTTAGATTGTCACTCTTTCAAAAGATTCAATGTTTTTAACGTGCCATGTATATTCTCATCAAAAACATTAATTAAAATAAGGAAACAATCAATGATATAGCAAGGAAGATAAAAATTGTTTTGTTCTATTTTAAGTAAATAAATTAGATATCCTGAATAAAATGGACAGTTTTAAAGGATGACATTAATTACCCAAAGCAATTTAGGAAGAAGTACAAAAGCTAAAAAAAGAAAGCCCACAAAAGGGCATAGAAGTTACTGAGGAATTCCATCACAGAAAAACACAGGCACAGAATTTCAAATAATTCACTACTATACAATTAAAGAATGGACATTTTTCAATGTACTTTGAATTCTTTAAGAGCACAATAACTTCTAAATTCCTTTCATGAAAGTAACATATATCAAAACTCAAAAAGAAAACACATACACAAACCAGTGTTACATCTGAACATCATTGTAAAAGGCTGAGTCAAGATTCTGGTGACAGAAAAAAAATGATAATATGTAACACGCTTTCATGGGAAAAATTTCAAAAAAAAGGAATAGAAGAGGGCGAGCCAGATAGCTCAGTGTTTGATTAAAGCATTTACTTAGGCAGACACAGGGTCCGGGGGTCAATACCCAGCCTGTTGCACAGGCCCCACACCCAGGGCTTGTTGAGACAATGATTGAAACTGGGCATGGTGGCACATGCCTGTAATCCCAGCACTTGGGGGGCTGAAAACAGGAGAATCGCTACGAGTCAAATCTGTGTAGTGAGACGCTGTAGATCCTGTACTACATACATACATACATACATACATACATATATACATACATACATACATTAAATCAGTGTAATTCTAAAGAAAAATAGGGATAGGCAATTATGTTCCCAACATGACCCATCTCAATCACAAAACCAGCATTATTTTTTAATAGGGGAATGTCAGAAAAATTCCTATAGAGAAGAATTAGAAAAGGTTGTGGCACCAGTGACTTATTTTTCATTCTGGAAGGAAGAGCCAGCCTCTGGAGATGCCTAACACAGTGGCCCAACTTATACAAAATAAAAGATATAAAAGTTTAAATAAAAACTTGCAGATGATATCATTTATCTGCAAGCCATCATATATGATGAAAATATCCCTCTCAGTAGGAATTTTAAAATACTACAGAAAAATTAAATCACAATAATTAACCTTTAAAATATAAATGAATACCTAGTTTATTAAAAAATGTTTACAATGATATTGTCAGCGCAAAAGAAGGCTGTGATAGATGTACAAACATGACGCTCTTGGAAACAAGATGATATATCATTAGACCCCACTTGTAAGTTTGACTTAATCAAAATGAAGACCAACAAGAATGTTTTTCAGGTGAGTGAGCCATCCAGCTTAGGAATTGGGAACACACTCCACAACCTGCAGTAGATAGTAGAGATATGACTGAATCCTATAAATACTGCCTCTTCCTACACCTACGTACCTATGATAAAATTTAATTTTTAAATTCATCATAGTAAAAGGTTGATAATAGCATCATAAAAATAAAACAGCATCTCAAAATATCATTTAACTTTTCACTTACAGGAGGTACTTTACATTTCTTGAGCATATCTAAATTACCAATGCCGTTCCTCATGTACTTTTTTTTTTTTTTTTTTTCTTTTTTGAGACAGGGTCTCGCTATGCAGTTGAGGCTGGCCTTGAGCTCACTTTTGTAGCCTAGGCTGGTCTCGAACTCGCACCAATCCTCCTGCCTCAGCCTCCCGAGTGCTGGGATTACAGGCATGAGCCACCACGCCCGGCTCTACCTCATGTACTTTGATACCATTATGTAAAATGAGGATTACTAAACACAGGTGCCACAATATAACAAAGTGGATCTGATGATGAGCAGGGTTACTGAGCCACTAGCAAGCAGACAGTGTGCATAGCATGGATATGCTGGACAAGGGCATGACTCATATCCTCAGCAGGAAGGAGTAGAATGCCATGAGATTTCTTCACACTATGTGGGTAGGGGTGTGAATTTTAAAATTTACAAATTCTTTATGTCTGAAATTTGTCATTTAATAATTTTGGACTGAAGTTCACAAGAGGTAACTAAAACTGCAAAAACTGAAGCCAAAGATAAGGAGGGACCGTCTATACAGGGAAATATAAACAGAAAAGTTTTTCTTAATATATGAAGAGCTCTTACAGATCAGTAAGATTAGGATCAATAGCCCAAGAGAAAAATAGGCAAATGTTATAAAGATAGAACACATAACAGGAAACAGAAACAGGGACTGGGAAGTGGCTCAGTGGCAGAAGATGTGCCTAGCACATGCAAGATCTGGGCTGATCCCTAACATTACCTGCTCCCCCCACCCAAAAAAAGGAAAAGAAACAAGCCCATAAACATGTTTCAATTTTTCACATAAAAGAAATGCAAATTAAAGCTGTAAGAGATATGTTTCACCTATGAAATCAGAAAAGGCATTTCTCTTTTGCACGTTTTTACAAATATCTAGAAAACACAGTGTTAAGAGTATAGCAAATGGCACCATAATACTGTCTATAGAGGAAGGTCACTTTGTCATTATTACTGCCAATTCATAATTACAAATGCATAAATCCTTTGATCTTTATAAAGAACTCCACTTTTAGAAAAATATACCTAATTCCTATGTGCAGAAGATACAAAACTACTATGAGCAAGGATTTAGAGACTCTGAACACAGAAACAGCACATAAGGAAGTAGAAGGCATACACTCTCAGTCGCATACACTCAAGTCCTTGAGACCAGCTCTACATAAAAGATTTTAAAGTTCTTTTAAGAAATATTTATGGGTCGACAAGATAGCTTAGTGGACTAAAGTGCCTGCTTTGGAAAGCACAGGGACCAGAGCTCAATACATGGTTCCACATGCCATTCCGGCCCCGCCCGTGGGGCACATTAAACTGATGACAGAGTCCTGGCATGGTGAGGCACCCCAGTAATCCCAGTGCTGGGGAGACTGAAAACAGGAGGATCACCATGAGTCTAAGCTATGTAGTCTTATTGAGCACCTTCTACATATTAAGATTTATTGAGCACTTTCTATATATTAAGTGCTACACCAGGCACTTGGGATCTATCTGAGTGAGATGAAGAGCAGTGCCCTACCTGCGGCATTTCTCCTAGGGACTCTGTGAATGGTCTCATTGGTTACTATTAAAGGAGATATTTTTAGTTTAAATTCCACCAGACTTCAAACTGCCCTCCAAGGTCCAGTTTTCTGTTTCATTCATATCCAAAGCCCTAGTGACTGGAGCAGAGAAGGCACTCAATTAGCACCTCTATCAAACTGTTTGCTTAAACAAAATAATATTTCCGTTCACACTGTTCATTGTCTGTACCAAATTCAACAGTAGGGAAAGAAACTATCTCAAATATAATCAAATAGTATAATATATCATAACAATGCTAACAAGGATGAGAGACAAAAAGTTCTGGAGATGGTAAGATTTAGATTGGCAGAGAATAAAAGTAATGAAAGGAGGCAAAAATCAAAATGGACAACAAAGTACATTTTATTTAAGCTACATCATGTACAAAACACATAAATGATCCAAATCATGAATTCCAGATAGCATTTACCTATACACAGAATCTCTAAATTCTGAATATCTTAATCTACAATAACCATATACAATGGTCAAAAGCAGTAAAAGGGGGGGCTTAAGACCATTCACAATGTGAATGAAACTAACATGAACTTCCACTAAGTAAATATAATGGGAAAAAAAAAAAAAAACAGACCCAAAAATCCACACTTACAACTGCTGCAAAAAAAGAAATGCTACTAAATGACCATTAAAGACACATCCAATTTCAGATATTCTTCAATTATCTAAATTTATAATATTAAATCTAACACTGCCACATTAACAAAATTGTATCCTTTTTCTATTTTGTTCTTCTAATACATATATCTCAATTACTTTTCTGGTTAAAAGTGTATTTTAGAATAAGCACCTGCCGGGCAAGCATAGGGTCCTGAGTTCATTCCCTGGTAATGAAAAAAAAAGTATATTTTAGTAGATTGGAGAATAACATCATGTCATAAGAAGCCCAAAGTCCTATCTTCAATTAATCCAAAAACATCTTAAAAGAATCTTCTAAAAAAGGGATGATATCTTCAATATCAGGGGCCATGATTTATTTTTTTTATGGCCTATTTGAGCCCTTGTACAGAAGAACTCTAAAATGTTCTCTAGACTTAGGAAAGAAGGTGATAAATCAACTAGTGGTGTCTGTCAGAGTACTGGGAGGGCTAGTAGCACAAGAAAGCTGCTCTCTGTGTCTGATAGCATTCTATAGATACTTCTCCTTTATACAAAATATATATTCACATTGAAAAAAATATCAGAATTCATCTAAACTATGGCTTATAAGATGAAAAAGAATTCACTCACACACACACACACTCAAAAAAAAAAAAAAAAACTAAAAAGCCAGGCGTGGTAGCACACTCCTGTAATCCCAGCACTTGGGAGGCTGAGGCAGGAGGATCACTGTGAGTTCAAGACCAGCCTGGGCTACAAAAGTGAGCTCAAGGCCAGCCTGAACTGCATAGCAAGACCCTGTCTCAAAAAGCCAAAAAAAACAAAAAGAATTCACAAAGGCATGTAGCATCACTTGCACTTCATTGTTTTAACAAATCTAAATTAGTTGACAACTGACAAAAGCACCTTGCAAAAATTAAAATTAAATTAAAATTCCTAACTATTCTTGAAATATGAGATTTGACATCCCTGCATCAGCCACAGAGGCTAAATAAAGGTTAACAATTCTTGTACCTGTAGATGAGACATTTCTGCTAGTCACTCTTCTGAGGTACCTACGTGGACTTTGGAGCACAGTCTGTGAACCTTGCTCTTAAAGTTGGAACACAGAGCCACAGGCAATCAGGCCCATGGCCTGATTTTGTAAATAAAGTTTAGCCAGAACATGGTCATGTTCATTCAGTTACATACTCTCCCTGGCTTCTTTCATAAATAATAACAAGGTTGAATAACTAAAACACAAACTGCAAGACTCAGAAAGCCCAAAATATTTATTATCCAACACTTTACAGAAAACACTCGCCAATTCCATCTCCAAAGTCTTGTTATCTGTTTGATAGAAATGTTTAGCATACATATTAATGAAGAGGCTGAGACAATACAAAACAATAATGATGTAATGTGACGAATATCTAATATTGTAACATGACTAATAACAGCATAAAACATAATAAAGCAATTAATGTTGCATTAGTTGATATCCATACCAATTAGCAAAGTGATATGAGAAGTCATATGATTCTATGTGTGCTTTCCCAAGCTTCATTCCAATGAGTCTTATAAAAGATGTAACAAATAGCATACACACACACACACACACACACACACACACCCCAAACAGAAATCTTTCAAAGTGTTTTCTATATCTTTGTCTTGTTGGAATCAAAAGTAATCTTAAAAAGAAATAATTTTTAAATTTAAAAGGAAATGCTTCTCAGACACTTTTAACACCCCGGAGTTTGGACCTTCTACTAAGTGGCAATCTTTATAAGCTAACAGGCTGGTTTGCTGCTTTCGTGTCTAACTTTCATCCTGGCACTTTTCTCAATCTGGCACCAATAAAGTCTTGAACAACAAGAGACAGCAATTGCAATCAGTGTTTCCTGGTGTCTCCCATAAATCCAGCACCTCTGAAATGTGCTCATTAAAATTATATTTTGTTGAGGATTTTCTCCCCCTTGGGCTGCAAAGGGAAAAGTTGTACGTCTGATAAATATTTTATTGCTTAAATATAATGTTACTCACTTTCTCCATAAAGTCAACTTGTAATTATCTACACAACTGCAACTGATTACTCTTGCCCCATGTTATTTTGGAAACAAGCAGAGGCAAGGGGTTCCTACTTGTCTTGAAGCTTCAGCAAAACTGGAAAGATTTTGGTGTCTCACTGTCTTTAGCACACTCCCACCTCCCACAATCCAAATATGAAAGAAAGAAAGAAAGAAAGAAAGAAAGAGAGAGAGAGAGAGAGAGAGAGAGAGAGAGAGAGAAAGAAAGATGATACAACAAAAATACAAAAGAATGCTAAGCTTAAAAGTCAAGTTTAAAATGTCCAGAACTTCTCAAAACAATTAACCAGTTTAATTTTTACACTAATTAGTTTTTGAGAGAAAAAAAAAGATCCCACTTAATTAAGGATAATGAGATCCAATATTTTTGTTTACATTTTTAAAGCTGTATGCAACCAGTTACACAAGACAGAAACCTCAGCATGAGTGTATAGGGCTACTCAGATAAACTATACTGTATAACCTGTGCCACCATTAAATAAGATATATAATTAATATTACATTCACTAATTTTTATGAGATATAATTAAACATTCATCACTACAACTTAAAAACCGGGTCCATTGCTGAGTTTCTATTTCCTTTTGGCTAAAAGAGAATATTTCTAAGATTTCTACCAAAGTAATTATATTCTCTACTCCCTTGACCTCCACATCTAGAATGGCCTACAGGAGCAGGTCCTTGAGGCAAAAGAAATTTAAAAGTTAAACATGGTCAGTTAATAGCACTGTCTCATCTGGCCAGTGTGCATCTATCACATTCTAGTGCCTGGGATAGTAATCTGTTCGTTTGGTTGTTTTGTTTTGTTTTTAAGAAAGAGTTGGAGAGAGGCAGAAGGGGAAAAAGACACATTCTCAAAGGAAAATGGAATGTGTGTGTGTGTGGGGGGGGTGTTTAACTACAAGAATACAATCAGTTCTGGGCTAAAGGAATGCCACATGGACCCCATGGACTTGCAAGAAAAGAGGTAGAAAGATGTTTCACAGACCATGTGCTAGTGATAGACCCAACCGCCTTTATAATGGGTCAGATTTCTTATTCCAGAATGATCTGCTAGAAGGTAAAAAGCAAGCCACTCTGTGCAGACTTCATCTACGTTTTTGGGACAAGGTCTCAAAGTCAGGGCAAATGGATATCATATCAGCCAGAGAACACTTAAGAAACATGAAAGGAGAAGCACATTCATAAGAAGGGAAATTTAGGCAGACAGGCTGCTTTGCCAGAGATCTTCTTCAGAAGTGCTTTCCTTGATTGTTTAGAAAGAACAAGATGTCGAGCCTGCTGCCAACACAGGTCATACAACTTTCTCAGCTACTGAGGAATGAACAGTCTGAAGAAATGGAGAATTTAGAAAAGTTTGAAAGAAGAAAAAGCTAATCACCCTCAGCTCAGAATCTGTAACAAGAAGCTGGGCCCTGTGCCTTGAAATGACAATTCAGGAAAACCAAGTCCCTTGACAGAGATAAATTGTAAAATTAATTATAAGTTTTCTGGGATTTCAGGTGATATACTGAGAACTCTTTACAGAAAAATCTAAGGCCCTTCAACATGCTGTCTGGCTCTGTCAGTTTTCAGATTAACCATTTGGGAAAAAAATTCAAGATAAAAATATTCACATATATAGGAGAACCTCATTACATCATGTTCGTGGACTTATGGGGAAAAGTGAAAGTGAGAAAAGGAGAGAAAAATTGCTTTGGGGGCCCTTGAATAAAGTTTCAAAATCACGACATTATGTGAAGTAGATTATAAAATAAGGAAAGGAAGCAAGACACTTCTCAACAATGCAGTCTTCAAACCTGAGCTTATAACAATAGAGGATATAATTCCTGGGCAACGTCAGAAAGATTTAGGGAGTGTCCTAGAGACTTATAGAATGCTTTCATATTGTGCATAATAAAGAAGACCAGAACCAAACAAGCTTAATCAAAAGATAATTATTTATTCATCCAGCTTTGAGTAAAGTTTTATCCAGAGTTCAGAGTGCATATTCACAAACTAGTCTCCCTCTTTCTCAATCCTTATGAAAAAGGGTGATTGTAGACATGAAAGGCAGGGGCAAGTATTTGGAAACCATGAGATAGAAGACAAAGGGTGCAGCACATACTGCTCAAACAAGGTCTATCTGAAGTCAGAGAAATCTCTAGTCTTAGCACTGAGGTAACTCGTTACCATTTAAAGTTAAGCCTGTTTAGCTGCAGTAAGCCTGTTTACTTGCTATGAAAAGAATGCTAATACTGCAGAGATTGCAGCTGCAGAAATCAAGAGGTTTTGGACAATGGCCACACTGTTACCAAATAGCACATATTTCTCAAGAACAACAAATACATAAAGATCAGAGTGTACAGTAATGAAACTGAGACTAAAAGAACAATGCAAAGGATCAAAGGATCAAAGAGGTGGTTGTTTGAAAGGATGGGATGGGATGGGATGTGGGGAGGGGCAGATGGTAGGGACATGATGGAAAGACGAAATAGAAAGGTTCAAGACGTGCATGCACATGTACCAATCCCCCCAGAGTGAATGTGTTTATGATGACATCACAAATACAAATAAAAAAATTGAGAAGAAAAACAGATACTAATTTAGAGCAACATGAGCAACAGATCGATGATAAAATAGGTAGTATATCAACCATTACTAATCAGCCACTCTTGGTTTAAAAATCTCTAACATACGTATTGTTGTATGTTGCTCTCTTTCTTTCTTTGTTTCTGACTTTCGTTCTTTCTTTGCTTTTACTTTTCAAAATAAAATTTAATTTAAAATATAATAATTTAGAGCAACAAATACTCATTTTCTATTATTTGTGGATACAAAGAAGCATTATGTAAATCATTTCTTGAAGAATCTTGCTAATTTAATTCAAGCATGCATAAAATGAGTTATAGATGTTTAGTTAGGACAGTCTTTACAGCAGACTCTCGGAAAGAGCATTTCTAGAATGTGTATGTGGTATTTTCTTGATTTGGGTGGTAGGGACAGACATTCACTCAGTGGCAATTAGTCAAAATATGTTAAAACATTTACATTTTACTTTTTAAAAAGTCAACAGGCAGGCTGTAAGATAAAGTTTAGGAAATCTTACCAACCAGATAAAAATTCAAACAGAAAATATTGAAAAATACAGGTTCAACAATCAGATAATGTGGATTCCAAAGCGAGGATAAAACTAGAGAGGATGAAAACAGTTAAAGTCATTCAACAAAATGTTCAGGGCTGGCCAAATATTTTTAGCGGACTAAAGTGCCTGCTCAGGCAAAGCACAGTGGCAGAGAAGCTGGGCCGGCCCTGCCCTGGGGCACACTGAGGCAGCAATTGAGACTGGGCATGGTGGCCCTCGTCCGTAATCCCAGCTCTTTGGGAGGCTGAACACAGGTGAAGCACTATGAGTCCAATCTACATAACAAGACCCTGTAGATCCTGTAGACCCTTATTTTAAAAAAAAAAGTTCAACACTGACAGATATGTATTTTCACGTTGAAAGAGCTAAAAATGGCAGCATACAAAACAAAAATTATTACTGTGATATTGTAAGACAGTAGAAAATGACCCACAAGACAGTAACATAGAATGAAAAAAAAAAAAAAAAAACCTCTCAATAAGAGAAGATAATGACAGTGATGCAATGTCCTTAAAATTCTGAAGAAAAAATATTTTCTACCAACATTTCTATACACAGAGGCTATATATAAGTTGTTATGGTTTAAATAAGAAATATGTCCCCTTCCTCAAACTCTCATGTTTTCAGAAGGTGACTGGATCATGGGGGTGTTAACTCTATTATCAGTACAGTAATGACCACAGCCAAATATGTTTTTAGGGAATAAGGCCTGGTTGGAGGAAGCAGGTCATGAGAGGAGTGACTCTGAAGGGTGTGTTCTTTTCCAACCCTCTGGGCTTCCTGGCTGTTACAAGAGGAGCTGCTTCCCCTCTCCACACCTTTCTACTATTCTGTTTCTGCTTGGAAGCCAATCAAGCACATTGAAAGCTCTGAAATTGTGAGCTAAGATGAATTCCTCTTCCTTTCAATTGTGTATTCAGGCTTTTTATCAGAGCAACAAAAAGCTGACTGATACAACTTTCCAAGTAGAATGAAGAAGATCTAAGGCATTTAAAGTCACAAAAATTTACCTCTTAGTAAGTTGGTCAAACAAAGAAAGGAAGAGACCTAGGATGCAAGAGTCTGAAGAGCAGACATATCGTGCATAGAAAGAAACCAGTCCTGGCCTGAAGAGACAGGAAGACTGGAAGACATTCCTCCAAGACAAGAAACTGACAAAATATCTGGTGGTTCTGAAGCATTTGAGAGTTGAGTTAAACAACCAGTTAGGGAGCTTAGAATACAATAGGTGGTAAGTACTAACAGCCATCCAAACACCCAAAATCCAAAGCCAATATTACAGGAAAAAATTACAAGTTATACTGACCACAAATGAGTATAAGCTCTGAACTGCATTCTCATGGACATGATAACTACAAAGGCTAAAAATGCTAATACAATCAAAATTATAACACATCTATAATGGGGATATAGAGAAATCAGAAGAGCATGCACGTGTACGCAGACAAAGAAAAGACAGATAAGTAAATCCCTCACTTCCATATCTTGAAGCCCATAGACAGTGCTTAAAATGAAGTAGTTCACTACTTCCCAATAGCACTGACGGAAAGATTAGAAATGACTGCCTCTAGGGAAATGAAATACAGAGGAAAAGCACAGATAACTGTTTTAGCAAACCTTGTAGAAACTTTTTAATTTCTGTAATTATACCAATGGAATAATTTAAATTAAAATTGAAAGTAACAATTTTTCACTTCTTACTGTGTACTAAACATTGCAGTTATGTTCTTAGCACTTCACATATATTTAACTCTCAAAATCCCGGAACAAGTATTGTCCTTATCATTATTTTACAAATTTAAAAAATCATAAAGAATTAGGCAATAATGCCACAAATACAAATGTCATTATTTCCAGATTTAGTAAATACTGATGTTTTACCATAAAAAAAAAAGCACCTGAAAGTAGGCACAGAAGCTGGCGGTTCAATCCCTGGGCTTGCCTTGCTGGCACCGCCCCTGGGCATGCTGAGATGGCAATTGAGACTGGGCACAGTGGCACATGCCTGTAATCCTAACTCTTGGGAGGCTGTAAACAGGAGGATCACTACAAGTCCAATCCTCATAGTGAGATCCTGTAGACCCTGTACTAAATATAGAAAAAAAAAAAAAAAAAAAAAAAGAATTAGGTAATTTGGTTAAGTTCCCATGACTAATTAATATCAATAAAAATTATTCAACCAAGAGTACAGAATTAAAATGTCTGATAATACCACAAACAATAAAAACTGCCCTGTTCCAATGTGCCTGTTATCCTTTACTTATCACATCAATAGAGTCAATACTTAGCTTTTTTAGAGACTATATTTGCAAACCACATATCTGATAAGGAATCAATACCTAGAACATATAAAGAATTCATTAAAACCCCAATTGAACATGGGCCAAGAATACACTTCAGTGGCATAATGTCTGCCTGGCAAGCACAAGGTCCTAAGTTCAATTCCCAGTACAAAAAAAAAAAAACCAAAAGCTTAATAAAACTCCAATTCAAAAACGGGCAAAGGATTTGAATGGACTTTTCTCCAAAGAAGATAGCATAAATGGAGAGTAAGGATGTGAAAAGATACTCAATATCATCAGTAGGTAAATATAAATATAAATCAAGACTATCATGATAAATCACACCCCACCCACTAGTATGGCTACTATCAAACACCAGAACATGAGAAGTTTTAACATACATGTAGAGAAAAAAGAACCACTTTGCAGTGCTGGTGGAAATGTAAAACAGTACCGTTGATGGGAAAAAGTATGGCAGTAACACAAAATAGTCAATACTAACCACTTCATCCAGTAATTCCACCACACAGTATATGCAAAAGGAAGAAAGAGAAAAACTCAGATAACTTAATCAGGGCATTATTCATAATAACCAAAGACAGAAACACCCAAATAGCCACTGATAGTGAATAATTTATAGCACACACATGTAGAATTCTTTAAACATTTTTTTTTTTTTTTCTTTTCAGGATTGGGGGTTGAACTCATGACCTTGCACTTGCCAGGCAGGCACTTTTAACTTGGCACTATCTCCTCAGCCCCTTCTTTAATGAAACCTTTAAAAAGAATGAAATTCTACTCTGTACTATGGACAGGTCTTGAGGACAATATATTCAGTGAAATACACCTACCGCAAAGACAAAACATGTGTAATGCCACTTTACTAGGTACCAGAATAGTCACATACATAGAGACAGAAAGCAGAATTCATGGTCATGAGAAGATTAAGATAGGAAATGGAATCACTGTTTAATGGGGACAGAATTTCAGTATAAAATGATGCAAATATTCTGGAGATAAGCAGTTGTGACTGGTGTACAACACAAATGCACTTAATGCTACTAAACTATATACTTAAAATTATAATAGTAAATCTTAACCATAACTTTTTACCACAATAAAGAATAAAAAGGGAGATTAAATTACTGGTACACACAACTATATGGATAAATCTCAAAAAAATTATACTATGTGAAAGAAGCCAAACCAAAATAACTATTGCATATCTATAATTCTAGAATTATACATAAAAAAGGGCCAGCCGGATAGCTCAGCAGATTAAAGTGCCGGTTTCGGCAGATGCAGGGACCAGGGGATCGATTCCCAGTCTGCCCACCCCCCCTCCCAGGGGGAGATGAGAGGTGGACTGAGACTGGGCATGGTGACTTGCACCTGTAATCCCAGAGCTTGGGAGGCTAAAACCAGGAGAATCACTATGAGTCTGATCTTTGCAGCAGGACCCTGTAGACCCCATACCAAATACATACATAAAAAATCTCAAATTTTATACATAAAATTTACAAAAAATGGCTAGTGATAGACAATCAATGGTTAACTAAAGACAGAAAAGAAAGACAGCAAAGGCGTATAAGAAAACTCCTGGTTCATGGATATGCATATTGTCTCAGTTACTTTTTTCTCACCGCTGGGAAAAAATACCTGATACCCAAAGTATGGATGAAAAGGCTTATTTAGCTTATAGTTTGTGGAGGTTTCAGTCCAAACTCTGCTGGCTCCAAGGCAGGGTGACACATGACAGAGGACAGCTGCTCGTGGAGGCAGGAAATAGAAAAACAACAAGAGCAAGAAGGGAGGAGTAGGGGCAGCCCAGGCACAGAGCAAGGTTCTTTCCCTTATACTGCATCCAGGCTATCCACCTGGCTATCCCAGGGTGGTATAATACTCACACCCATAATCCCAGCAGCACTCACATCCACAATCCAGGATTATGCATTAATCACACACTCAAGCCCACCCCAATGACTATATGATGCTTAGGAGGGACTAGACACAAACCATAGCATGCATGTGGGGATAATTTCACAGATGTGAAGTGTAGGAAGCTGTAAATGTAAAACATACAGTACCCAGTATATTGTGCATCAGTTATATCTGGATAATGCTATTATTGAGAGAAGAAGCTATTCCTGTTGGCTTAGCCTTTCTTGACAAATGTGTGGTGATACTTCTGGTCTTCCTTTCTCAATTGCACTGAAATTTTGCTCGGTCTGTTTCTGTCTGTCTGTCTGTCTGTCTGTCTGTCTGTCTGTCTGTCGGTTGGTCGGTCGGTCGGTCGGTCGGTCGGTCGGTCTGGCTGGCTGGCTGGCTGGCTGGCTTTGGAAAGAACTGGGATTGTACTTACACATTTCTTAGCACCTCTGCCTCTGCTTAGCACCTTATCCTCTTTCAAATATCATGATCACAGTTCAGCTTCTCTTCCACTCAAAACTCCAACTCAATCACATTCCAACTGTCAGTCCAGTACTTTGTATTATGGTATCACAGGATCCTATCTTCTGCTTTCCACATCCTCACCTTTCGGTCCTCACTTTCACACCTTTATCCCTTTCTCTTACTCTATTTCATCTACACTTGTTGCTTGTGGAATATCCCAAGCATGTTCCATGGAGTCCCCTTTGTGCTCCATATTCTCTATGAGACAGTTTTCCTTCGAATTTCTAATTGATGCATTCTTTCCAGCCTTTGCTCAGAAGCTACCTTTTGAAAGAGGCTGTACATAATATTTCAGCCTAAGGCTCCAGGCCTGTCCTTCACTTTTGTTTCACACTGCACTTTCTAACTTTCTAGGTCCTCTTGCTCAAATGCAAATTTAACAAGGGAAAGGATTGCTGTATTTTATTCATTGTTATATACCCAACTTCTAGAAGAAGGTTTAGCAAATAAAAAATGTGAATTGTTAAATGAATAATTTCATAGGGGGCCAAAAAGAAAGTGGGTCGAAGGACCAACTACTTACTACTGAGCTATCTCTTAAGACTTTCAGAGTAACTGTCAGGACATGGCATGTTACAATAAAACAAAAAAAGGTTAAGTGAGCTTTGAGGCAGGGATGTTGACAGGCGAAAAACCCCTAGCTACAGTTACAATCAAGTGTTTCATAATCTCAATGATAAACAAAGACTATATAACACTCATTTCTAAATAGATATGCAAGAATTATAAAAACAAATTTCTATCCATGAAAGGATTCCATTTTTCCAACATCAAAGACATAACTAGAAATCAGAAGGGCCAGCAGTATAGCTCAGTGGATTTAGCGCTTGCTTAGAAAAGCTCAGGGGCCAGGGTTTGGTTCCTGGCCCCACCTGCCACGCCAGCCCCTCTCTAGAGTACACTGAGCCAGAGATGGAGTCTGGGTGTGGTGGCGTGCCTCTGTAATCCCAGTACTTGGGAAGTACAAACAGGAGGATCACTATGAGTCAGTAGTGAGACCCAGAAAGAAAGAAAGAAAGAAAGAAAGAAAGAAAGAAAGAAAGAAAGAAAGAAAGAAAGAGAAATCAGAAATCCCAGAGTTCCAGGAAAATTACTGAAAAGTCCCTTAGGCTAAAAAAAAAAAAAAAATACTCAACAGTATACATACTGTGAGCCTCCTTAGCCCTTTAGGAGAGACTAGAAAATAATAAAGAGAATATGTAATACATGGCACTAGTTAAAAATATTTACAACTGCTTTTGCGATATGAAAAACAGTATCATAGAAAATGTTTCCTTTTGTACAAATAAACATAATTGGTAATCAATAGTTAATGTGTCTAAGCAATGCTACTGACCATATTCTAGTCAAAGAACAAAGCATTAGACCATATTAAGCAATGGGTTTTAATGCCTTCCCTGCTCAAATCCATTTTTACACCTAGGAGTAACAAGCAATTGCCAGCAAAGCTAGAAGAGGAAAATCAAATACTCTGCCTATTTACATACAGTTCCCTGAAGTCATTCCTGATTAAAAATTGTACCATTTCAATCTCCTTTCTGAAGATATCTATTAACTAGAAATTCCCCTTCTGAAGATATCTATTAACTAGAAATTCATGTGAAAGCCAACAAACTTAGTATATAATTATAAATATCCTATACAAATTACTTCTCAGTGACCTTTATTCATGACAATAAACCAAAGGGAGATGATTGGCTGATTATAAATCTGTGAGAAGACTTTTCTGGGAAAAGATATTCAGAGCAAAGTCCAGAAAGACCTGAAGCTTCAGTGGAATTTATTTCCAGTAGAAGGTAATCACTTCTAAATCTAAACTCCCAATGCATTTGATGTGAACTTCTCCAGTGGAAAGCAGTATTTTGCAACCGGCATCCCTAATCTTGTCACAAAGTAAATATAGGACCTTGGGCAAGTTACTTTCCTGCACCCCTCAGAGGTGATTTCTAAAGTCTCCTCCAGATCGAAGGGTCACCATTGCATAATCAACACCACAAGACTCTACAACCACATGTTTTCTCAAGGCAAGGAGTGCATTTGATCTACCTGTGGACATAATACTATCTAGAACAGCTAACTGAACTTCCCTTAGCAACTGCTCAACAAACATGTTTAAGGACATGGACAACAGCTGAGTTTCTGAAGTTTCTACTCTGTGATCCTCTTAAGCCCTACCCAACCCTAACCAGGATTTTAACCCAAGTGGCTCTCTTCATATCCACCCCTGCCAACATTGGGGAAGGAATATTAAGAAGGCCAGAGAACTAAACACTTTGTCTCTTGGTAGAAATGCATCCATCAGAGTTTCAAGGCACTTAATTTGTGTAACATCTGGCCCAAATCACACAATAGCTAGAGACATGAAAAGAAGTTCCATTTTATAGAACAAGCTAATTTAACAGATTCTACTCACCTAAGGGTCTGTGCTAGAATATTATCGCAGATGTAGGGGAGAACTGAAGTTAGAGGGAACATATGTCAGGACTTTAAAGGAGAACAAACAGATCCCCTTAATCTTGTGGGAAGTGGCCATTTTAAGAACCCAAATCCCAAAGACAGCTCAATCACTGGGGTAGAGAATACCAACTTGTAAAATATACAGACATGGTTGTTAAGACTTGGAGACCGGACAGTCTTGATTTAAATCCTAGCTCTGCTAATTACTAACTGTATAAACAAGAAAAATTAATCATCTTCTGTGTCTCAGTTTCCTCATCTGTTGAATGAGAATACTACTACAATCCTATATCACATAACACCAGGCATGTTCTAAGAAATGTGTTTTGAGGCAGCTTTATCACTGTGTAAATACCAGAAAGTATTTATCCAAATCTAGATGGTATAGGACAGTTACTCAAGATGGCCTCAATACAGTCAAGAGATAGAATAAACATCAGATGTATGATGTTATTTTTTACTTAACACAGTAATGTTTTACAGTAAACCTGTAAAATAAGTATGAATATTGTAAAATAACAAAGTATGGTACAGTAAACATATAAGTCAGTATATGATCACTACCAAGTATTATTATCTAATTGTAAATGCTATTATTTTATACAAGTGGAAGCATTAGACACCTGTTTGCTCCAGCACCACCAAAAACACGAGTTACATGTAGTTCTATAATACTAAAAAGTCAATGGGCAACAGAAAAATGTACAGCTCTACTATAATCTTATGGAGTCACCAACAGTATATGGTGTATTCTTGGATCAAAATGTCATTACGCAGAGCACAACTGCTGTTAATTACTACTTCATAGGGTTGTGAAAAACCAATGATATGCTTATAGTAGTGCCTCGCATACAGTAAATGCTCAAACCATAGGATCTCCCAGTACTGTCATTATTATTAGAGTTTTGGGAATCTTGAAGGTAAGAAAACAAAGGAATTATATTGCTCTTACAGATCTCAATTTTATAGTTCTGTCTTCTAGGTGATGACTGCAAGCATAAATATTTCTATATTTAGACACAAATGTGTATTTTGTCAACTTAATCTACTCCAACTACAGAGTAGCTTATACTCATAAACTATCCTTAAAAATGTTAATTCCTTTTTGAAAGATATTCTAGATTTCAAAATCAACTTGATCACCCATGTGAAGGAAGTACAATAGAACTATTAAACTGTAGGGCTGAGAAGAAATGGGAGTACAAAGGCACCTTTGTGGCAGTTGGTGCTATCACATGCCACTACTACAGTTTCTGAAAGCTGCCTCCATAAGAAAGAGAGTAGCAAACTCAATTGTTCCTTCACTTCAGAGTTCTTGGATGTGATAGTTCTTAAACCCCTGGCAAAGCCTTATTAATAAGATCAGAGGATCTCAGTTCTTTCCATTAGGACAGCACTGAATCCCTTCAAAGGATTTCCTTGGGTCAGTGTTACTATTTGAAAGGCTAGGGATACTGGTGAAATTTCCAAGCTCTGAAAGAAGGGAAAAGAAAAGAAAATTTTCAAAAAGATATATAGGAATATACACATAAGAGCTAAATAACTACAGTACTAACTTCTACTGGTTTAATGAAGGGAGCAGTTATCAGTGCTTAAAATTTTATTTTGACCAGTTTTACATGCCTGGTCTATCTATCTGGAAATCTGCACAACTACTGTGAAGACAATATTGTACAATATAACAACCATTGTTGAATCCCTACCATCTTTAAAAAAAAAAAATTCTATATCATTTCTAATGTCTTATCTAATTTTTATTCTCTTTAAAATAAAAAAAATTAATTTAAAAGGATACAATGGAGGCGAAAAGCTTTGTAAGTAGGGAAGGGAGGGTTAAAGGGAAGAGAAGGGATTGGAAAAAAAGAAGAATCAAAACATAGCATGTATCCATACAAATTCCTCATGATGAAAAGGACTACTATGTATATCTAAAATGTAACAATAAACTAGTACCTTGTTTTGAAGTGAAAATACAAAGTAAGGATACTAGTGAGCCTGGGGAAATTTTTGAGACTAAGAAATTTTAAGAGTACTGTGAGGTTTTTTTCTCTAAAAGCCCTTCTCTGAAACAATCATTTTATTAAATAAAGAAACAAAAAACCTCACTAAAAGTAACAATAAAAAACAGATTTAAAAATATAGTTAATACTATATCTTGTACTCCTCTGTCAATCAACGAAGAAAATAATGGCCTGACTGACCTTTACATATCCAAGTACCTTGTATGTAATCCTGTTCTGAGAAGCTAAGGACACTAAAGCAGTGGTGGCAAACCTACAGCAGGCATGAGCAGCAGGCAGTATGGAACAGTAAAAATTCTTAAAAGCTTCACCATCACTATAGAAGCACAGGTGCTGAACAACAAAAAAAGGAAAGCTTGGGTAGGCCATTAAGAGTGGCCTACGATCTCTGTTCTAAGGCAACCAGATTTCAGGAAAAACAACAAGTGTGCCACAGCAACCCTGTGCCATTTAAAACTGCAAAACTGTGCAGGGAGGTGAGAGTTCTATGAACACAGAGGAATGCCTGCTTACAAAAGTCACCTCAGTTGCTTCTGGTAAGGAAGCACAGTGGTAAATATGACACGAAACCAGGAACAAGTCCATACTTGACAACTTACACCCATCAAGATAGTGATGTCAACCACAATAAAATATTTTGGCAAGACAAGAAATATGTACCTGTGGGAGCCTGGAAAGATTTGACAGATTTCTCTTTACTTGGCCCTTGATCAGCAAGTTAATTATAGTAACTGCACAACTACTCTGAGCTTTAGAGAAAGGCAGTTGGCTGGATGAATCCAAGATGCTGCTCTCCTCGGCATGGGAAAGACAAAAATGACAGCAGCGCTTACATGCAAAACTGTTCTGAGTGCAGTGCAACAATGAGCCACACAGCGCAGCAAGGTAAAAAAGAAGTGTGCTCTGCAGACACACAAGTGAGATAGGCCTCAAAATACACACAGCACAGATACATACATACACATGCACAGCAACAGCAAACATATATGTACATAATTTTTTTAAGAGTCTAAACTCTGGCCATATTGCAATTGGGCTGCTTTTCCCCGAGGAGACCGTACCTTCACAGCTATAATTGTACACTGCCACTGTTGACCTATCCACCAGGTTTTCGTCATGGTGCCAGCTCACTGCCATTTTCCCCATACCAAAATAAGGCTCCTCTTTCAAATATGGCATCTTTTGAGGGTCCATGAAATTCAGCAATGTTACGTTGTATTTAGCTCTGCTCTTCATATCTGCTTCATCACAGGATGACCTCATCCCAACTCCGGGAAACTCAGTCATGCACACTGGCATGGCAACTTCATTGGTCTTCTCTTTGACAGCAAGTTCCTCCAAAGCCTGGATGGTTTCTATGTGCAGATAGTCATTGAGCTTAAGAAAGGTCCGACAAGCAGCAGCAATCTCTGCCTCAGTGTAGCTTACATCAGAACCCTTAACAGGCCAAGGTACTGAAAAGAGCCTAGTATTCAGGTACTTGTAGGTGCAGCCAGGATTCCCAATGAGGATACGAGACACTGGAGTGAGAAAATCTTTGCCCTGGATCCTCACTAGGTCCCGAAATAAGCAGCCATGCTTGTGCAATGTGAGAAAGGCCTCCTGCACCTCTTTATGGAGCTCTTCCGACACATTGCCTGCTTCTCGGAGAATCACCTTAGGGTATTTCAGCTCCCACTGAAACAAAATCAAAGCAAAAGATCACTTTTTATGGACAGCAGACAGCTGTCTTACTCTCACATAGCTTTCTACCATATCAAATCAATAAATAAGGAAAAACAATACCAAATGGTGATATGTATTTGGACAGAAACAAACCACAGAAAACCTGTCATGAGGATATGAAGGAATCTCTTCAGAGATTACTTTTAAGATGAGATCTTCAAAACACAAGGAACCAGCCACACAACATGCTTCAAAAAGATACAGAAGACAGAGTAAAAATGTGAAGGCACTGAAGAAAGAGACCAACCAGTTCTAAGGCCAAAAAGATGGCCAGGTTTACTAACGCACAGGAGCCAAAGGAAAAATCCTATGTGCTCAGGATGAACAGAAAGATTGAGGCCAGATCACACACAGCCTCAGAAGTCACACAAAGAATTCTCTAAATACACTTGAAGCATTTCAAGGGGAGAAGAATAATTCTATCTGTATTTTATAAAAATTGCTTCTAGCTATTATATTAGGCATGTACTGGAAAGAGGCAAATGAAAACCATGGAGAATCCTAATAGGTGCTATTACAACCAGGATAAAAATGTGTTGAGTCTGGATTAAGGAAGAAGCACAAATATAACATGTATTTTATAGATATGGGATATAATTGTCGAATGGATGTGAAGAGTAAAGAAAGGAGGTAAAGCCCATCGTGGGAGGCTCATGCCTATAAACTCAACACTTAGGAAAGCTGAGCTGGGAGTTCAAGGCTAGCCTGAGCTGCACAGTAAATTCAAGAACAGCCTGAACTACATGGGAG
This sequence comes from Myocastor coypus, assembly GCA_004027025.1. NCBI lineage: Eukaryota > Metazoa > Chordata > Mammalia > Rodentia > Myocastoridae > Myocastor > Myocastor coypus. The sequence continues at coordinate 46,497 of PVJA010007322.1, read as the reverse complement.
ATCCTATCTCAAACCAAAAAAAAAAAAAAAAAAATAGAAGTTAAGAATGAATTCCAGATGTGTGGAGTTAATGACAGAATTACTTTTTCAAATAAGTAAGGCTGAAGCAAAACAGAAATAGTATGGACAAGAATAAGGAGGAATGAAGACCTTCACTTTGGAGTTGTCACCATTAAGCTACCTATGAAATCTCAGGTAGAAGTAGCAAAGGGTAATAAGATATACACAGGTGGAGCTCAGAAGGTAAAATGGACCCAGGAGCCCACTATGGGAACCAGCAAACAGCTGATTCATAATAGCCTACAAATAGATGAATCACCAAGGGAAATAGTCAAAATACAGAAGAGGGACCAACATTATTCTTTCAGTTGTAGAAAAAGATCCAGCACAAGAACAAGTAGAATTTATTTTAAAATTTATTAAAGCAGAAGCCACCTGAGAAGATATTTCAAGAAGAATGAAGCTGTCAATTATATCTGGGATGAGGTCAAGCAAGATGAGAACAAATTACCCATTAGCTTTTATGATACAGAAATCACTGATGGCAATGACAAGGCACTTTCAGCAAAGTAGTGGGGACAGAATTAGACGGGGTAAGATAGAGAGGAAGAGGTACAAGTGTCGTGTCTAGATATCTGAGTGGTTTAGCTATGACAATTGATAAAAAGGAATGATAGGTCAAGAGTTCACCTTCAGTGGTGGAAGGTACTAGAGTACAACTACACCTTGTCATTATAGTCATGAAAATGATACAAGAAGAAGTTGATGACATACGCAAAGAAGAAGGTGAATAAAGAAAAGACTGAAGCTCAGAAGTACCTATAATAGCAATCTCCCATGTGAGGCATGCAGAGATTTGCCATTAGAATTTGGAGAAAAGGAAGGGAATAACAAAACCATTGTTTTGTGTTTACTTTATCTAAAGGAAAAGAAATCAAGCTTTCTTAAAATACATATGCATTACATATGCGTATGTGATTAATATCCCAGTGCTAGGGAGACTGAGACAGGAAAATCACTTCAAGTCTAAGCTGCATAGTGAGACTCTGTCCCAAGTAAACAAATAAAAAGTTTTAAAAGTATTTTAAAGACAAAAAATAGTTTGAAAGAGTCTCTTCATATCAACTCTTGACAGCTTTCTGTGTACATTTGTTTCCAGCTACTCCTTTAATTACACTGTACAGCCTGAAACTGTCCACAGTGGCAGTATTCAGACTACAGAAATCAGAAATCACTAACAACTGAGGCTGATTTTTCTGTTCCCCACAGACAAGCCATAGATGAACATTTAGTGGGATACTACCATAGGTGTTCAAAATTTACTACTGATACAGAAATGTGGTTTGTATAAAAGAGCTACTTTTTATACTACAATAGGCTGAAAAGAAAGAAGAAAGATATAAATTCAGGCAGGATGGTAAATCTGACAATTGGAAAATGAGTAACTTCTGTGACTTTGGGTTCTGTTTTATATAGGTATGCCTGTTTGTTTGTTTG